>VZRI01005199.1:0-12237 GCA_013397515.1 Upupa epops | reverse complement strand
GGAGATTTGATAAATGTTTATAAGTACCTGAAGGCTGGCCAGGAGGGAGGGGACAGGCTCTTTTCACTTGCTCCCTGTGATAGGACAAGGAGCAATGGGTGTAAGTTGCAGCAGAGGAGGTTCCGCCTCAACACAAGGGGGAACTTCTTTGCTGTGAGGGTCACAGAGCACTGGAACAGACTCCCCAGGGAGGTCGTGGAGTCTCCTTCTCTGGGGACTTTCAAGGCCCGCCTGGATGCTTTCCTCTGTGATCTGTGTTAGATAGTTTTGTCCTGCTCCGGCAGGGGGGTTGGACTCGATGATCTCTTGGGTCCCTTCCAACCCCTAACATCCTATGATCCTATGATCCTATGATTGTAGATTGTAAGAAAATACCGGAAGCACTGATGAATGCTCAGATTTCAGAGATACTAAGCTATTTAAATAATAAAGTGCTGTCAGAATCTATAGTACATCTACAAAATCCCCTTTTTTGAAATTTCAGGAATAATTAGACAACACTTATTCCAAAATTGCATTTGAATACTTGATCATATACTTGAATACTTGATCTTCATATTGCTGATTTGTTTTATTGGTGCAATTTTAATGTATCTTGTCCATTAATGGAAAATACAAAGTGAGAGAGTTCACAGGAGAGTATCAAGTGACCCCATTGCCATTTCTACTTTGAGCCATCCTGTTATCATCTCTCCTTCAGCCAGTACTGTTCAATCACTATTTTTTGTTGTAATCTCTGGCATATTTGTAGTAGAGCAATGCTTCAAAGCCTGAGTTAATCTAAATTAGATTTATTGTGTTTCCTTAAGTTCCTTTGATGTTATCACTGAAACACTCTGCTTTGCAGATTTTGCATCATCTATACTATAGTGGCCATATTAGAGAAGGATTTGAGTCTTTTACATTGAATTGAGGACATATTGCCAAGCATTTGATATCTTCCTAAACTGCACCTACTGGAGAATATTTCAACTACAGCCAACAACAACAAACGTTAGAAGAATGTACCTAGTTTTGTGAAGTTATTGCAATAATTATGAGTTTTATGTGAATTTATAGCTGGCCAGACTTCACTGAACAAATCAAGGATTATCCATATTGCTAGTTGTGATGCTCAAAGGAGAAACAATCTGACATTTTTATTTTTAATTTCTTTACTAGAGCTACTCATGCAGAAGATACTGATTTAGCTGTTCTACCCTGCTTTAAATTTTCACTCCTGATACCTGATTGCTCCTTTTATATCTCCTTGTGAGTAGCCAAGTATGTCCAGGGAGTTCTCGTCGAGCAGGCCAGCAGGGTTCAAAGTACACGTTTGAGATTTTACACAGTCATAAATGTCAACATCACAAATATTTGACGCCCCTGTGCTTTGTAAAAGAAAGCTTATTTGTGAGAAGAACTGCCTCTGGTTTAGAATCTCTCTTGGAATGTTGTAGACGTTCTTTAACTCAGAAATAATTGAGCCAGTCAAAATAGTTCAGGGTAATGAATCTTCTAGTGAAGTTTTACTCTGTGGAGTAGTAAGGATTATTAAATTCAAAGCAGTATAGAATGAGGACCTGGCTGCTTTGTACCCTGATTAGGTAAGATAGGTGTGTCCTGAAAATGAATGTGGAGTGACACTGAAGCTCTCTTTCTCTCGAGAGCACAGGAGGGAAAACTGATTAGAATGCTTTGTCTTAGTTGCTTTTAGGTGTGTGTGTTGGGTAATAGAACAGGTTTCACAGTATTTATTTCAGATAAATAGCTCTTGGTTACTTCCTTTGCAAAACTGCTTTGAAGAAGTTATTTTGGGTTTTAGTTCTTCAGGAAGTGTATGTGAATAGGGAGGGAAGAACTGCCAGTAAAGCCAAACCAGACTAGCACCCTTTGTGAAGAGGCAATGCAGAACTCAGCCCTTACATTCATGTTTTCATTAAGACGTTTGGTACAAAACATTTATGCTGTACTGACCTGTCCTGTAGTGGTCATTCCTATGACTACAATCTTCCAGTGTAACAGTCGACATGAATTTAGTAATTAAATAGACGAGGAAACTAGCTTTGGATGTAGTAATGATTGGAATAATTTGTACTTCTCTTGCACTTGTGGATTAGATATATTATATAGCTCTTGAAAGTAAAAATTCTTGAGAATCTCATAGTTAGCTGCTTAAAGCTTGAAATATAGCTCTTTATGCTAGCACCGTGCCCAGTGTCTCATTAACATGCAGGTGACGTTTTACAGGTTAATTAGAAGCCTAGGTCATCATTCGTATGGATCAGAACTGAGACTCTAGTGTGCAGGCTCTCGTATATGGAGAGACACAGTCCCTGCCTTCAGGTACCTCCCACCTTAATTAGAAATGATGCATGAGCATGACACATGAGAGGTGGGAAAGATGAGGCTGAGGATAAGAGTAATTGACTGTGTGATCAAGTCAGGTTACCCTTGTGCACGGAGCAGAAGGTTGTAATTTTCAAAGCTGCTGGCAAACATGAGCCTTAGAAATGTCTACCCCACCACCCACAATGCAGGGCAGTGCAGAAAGTCTGCCGGCTGACCAAGGCAGAATGCATTGCTCTGCCAAGATTCCTGATCATCACATCGATGGCGAGATCCCATGCTATTACTCTAGCGTAGGAATGTTATTCTGGCATCACTCACCAGCATAATTCCATGCAGGATCTTACAGCTGAGGCAATTACAATTCATGGAGGACCACTAGAGAGCAAAAATGGATATGTTGTCACTCGTCTGTCTTACTGTCCCTCATTTCTACAGTACCTAGAGGAGAGTCAGGATGCTCAGTATCATTGTGATAAGACATCCCCAGGTGTTGAAGTATTTGATTTATATTGTAATTGAGCCTCCATGCATTTTTTAAATTGTTTTCAAAACACTGGAGTGTGTTAGCACATAAATGACTCTTTTCCTTAATGTTCTGGTGTGATTGTCCAGGAATTCGAGTATTAGACAACCATCCCTGGTACCTGACTTTATCTTTGTGCATGGCTAAACATTATCAGCTCTTTTTGATGTGGTAAAGGGAATGATAAGCTCAACTTTTTGATCTGTGTGTTCTTCTACCATTAATAGCATCAATAATTGTACAGCAATGCTGTAGAAATCAACAACCACAACTTACACTTGGCTTTCTTTAAACTTCTTCACAGTCCTGAGTGGCACCAGCAGCCTTTCAATAAGGTAAAGAATTAACCTATAATGTGATGGATATGTGAGATGTTTAGCTATTGGCAACTAACTCCACACGTGATGCTGCATGGGTGTTTGGTTTTTTGACTTTTCCTTCTCATGCACATTCTAAACTGCAAATAAAACCTTTGGAGAAAGACGAGAGAGAACAAACTCAGGGGCACTAGTTATATATGATCATTCATTCTGATGTAATTGTTTCTTGAAAAACACAAGCAGACCAATCTTCACTGGTTGTCTTCATGGTCACTCAGCTTGCTCTAGGAAATCACAACTTTGCTGAAAGACAAAGCTCATAGACTATGCCTACAAGTGTGTTAGTGTGTCCTCACGGAGTGGAAACACACCATCTAAGCCAGAAAGCTGATAGGCTGTTGGATTCTTCAGCAGGGACAATACAATGCCTGTTCAAAGATTCAAGAGGTTTATTGATCTGAGTTATTCAAGCAAGCCCACTGTGTCCTGGCACAAAAGGTGCTCTGGGGAAGGTAAGGAGCTCCAGCACTGCCAGATGCCACCCGCTGGTGGGAAGTGTCAGTAGTCTGCATTGCCTTCCCTTTTGCTATCATTCCATCCATTTTATTCCTCTTCTGTTGCTCCTAGTGAGGAATCAAAAATAAGAGTTTCCATTGAACTGGTTCTAGAGGAGAATATTTAACCAAGTTCCTGGTATTTTACAGACAGATTGACTCTGCAAATATTGAAATGCTCCTGGGGGAAACCTTCAGGGATGGGGACTCCACCACTGCCCTGGGCAGTCTATTCCAGTGTCTGATCACCCTTGCCATGAGGAANCAGCTCTTTCTTGAAGTGAGAGGCCCAGACCTGCCCCCAGTACTCAAGGTGAGGCCTCCCCAGTGCCCAGTACAGGGAGAGAATTATGCCCCTAGTCCTGCTGGTCATATTATTCCTGATACAAGCCAGCATACCACTGGCCTTTCATGTCACCTGAGCACAATGTTGGTTCCTGTTCAGCCAGCTGTCAACCAGTACTGCCAGGTCCCTCTCTTCCAGGCTGTTCTCCAGCCACTCATCCCCCAGTCTGTAGCTCTGCAGGGGGTTATTGTGGCCAAAGTGTCAGACCCTGTACTTGGCCCTGTTAAACCTCATCCTGTTGCCCTCAGCAACAGCCCTCAGCCTGTCCAGATCTCTCTGCAGCAGCATCGTCCCCTCCAGCAGATCAACACTCCCCTCCAACTTGGTGTCATCCATAAATGCACTGTGAATTTTAATTTCATTTACCATTAATTTTAATGTCTTTGGCACAAATAAATCCAGAATTAATCCATTTACTTGACTCCAATCAAATTAATCCAGCTGTTAAAAAGGACCTTCTAGAAAGAAATTAAAGGGAAATGACACTTTGTTCACTTGTACCCAGGTTTTGAGTTGATTAGAAGAATTTACTTGGCTTTCCTATAGAAACTAAATCTTTTGAAAGAGATTTCACAAAGAAGTGTTGATGTGGGGGGTTTCTACACTTTCTGGGATATTTATTAAAGAACCTTTATGTTTTTTTACACTTACTTCAAACCCGGACCGCATGTTAGAAGAACTGCAGCACTTTCATATCTATGATAACATTTTGAGAGTTATGCAGCTACACATAATTCAGAGTCAAAACATCTTCCAAGGAAATTTTCTTCTAATGTTTTGTGTTCAGCCTATGCTGTTCTTTGCCCTTCACTAGCTCTTCAACCTGAAGATGTCAGTATTTTACAGCTGTTGAACTAAACTCTGGTGAAATATGTATTAGATGTGAATTATTAAAGCCCTGAAAATTATTATTGTCAAAATAAATTCTGAGTATTCTCTCAATAGGGTCTTGAGAGAAATCTACCCCTGTTTAAATGAGTTCTCTTCACTTCCTATAACCTTTTCCTCACTGTAGAAGAACATTTTTATGTTAAGATGTAAAAATCAGAAACGAGAGTTATTTACAGAATCATTTAGGTTGGGGAAAAGACCTTTAGGATCATCAGGTCCAACCATTAACCCAACTATCCCCAGACTACTACTAACCCATGTCCTTAAGCTTCAACCTGCTGCTGCTGGGTAAGGGTAAATCCAAGTAAATAATGCACATTTCCAGAGAGGGAAGCTGTCAGCAAAGGCTGGGGAAGGGAAGGTATTTACTGACGAGGTTTCACAGCTGTCCATGGTTGGACAATCTCATTGCACCTACTGAAGTGCAGGAGCTTCACACTTCACAGGTCACAAACCCATAACCACTTTAGGAGCCATGCGCTCTGTGGCACAGAGAGGTTTCTGAAATCCGCTTGGTGGAACTGCAAGGTGCCAATCTGCTCTGCCTCTTGCTCTTCTCCGTGTCCAGAAGCCACAGCAAACTGTGCTTAGCAATCCACCTCAGAGGAGGAGAAAAGGCCTTAAATAAGCTGTTTCTGGCAGGCTCCGTAAAGGAGCACTTCCGAAATCTTCCCCTTGTGCTGCTTGTATGAACACAGGGAGCTGTGCGCACCTGCTTAAATATCTTTTGATAATGTGAAAATATATAAAAACTAAAGCACCTGTATGGTACGTTTAGTTCTTTGGAAAGGAATTAGCAAAGGTTTAGCTTTTCCCTGACTGGCCTTGGTTTTCCCGTTCTGTAGGTGTAACTGGTGCAGGTGTACCGGTTGTGACCAGTAGGTGGCACTCCAGCAACATGGATATACTCAAATCCTGGTGAGCGTGTTGGTGTTCTCTATTACAGGATTGTAGTGTTTTTTAATTGAAAATTAACATTTGAATTGATCAACTATAGTTTATATTATACATATTATTCACTAAGCTACAGCTTGCTCAAGATAACCTATTTTCTATTGTATATTATGTATTCATCCATTCCTGTATTACGGAAGCACAGTATCCCAAAATTCCTGGAGGCTGAAAAGCCCTCTGAGCTAATCCAGCCCAGCTCATGACCTAACATCACCACGATTACCTAGACTAGGGAACTAAAGGCCACAGCCAGGCTTTCCTTCAACACCTTCAGGGATGGGGACTCCACCACTGCAGTCCATTCCAGGGTCTGATCACCCTTTCCGTTAGGAAGGACTTCCTAACATCCAACCTAACCTTCCCCTGGCAGCTTCAGGCCCTGCCCTCTCATCCTGTCTCTAGTTGCCTAGAAGAAGAGCCCGACGTCCAGCTGACTACAACTGCCCTGATGAAGAGACGGCCAAGTAACTCCCTTCATACAACCTCCCTTCAGGGAGTTTGAGAGAGGGAGGAAGGTTCCCCCTGATTCTCCTCTTCTCCAGGCTGATCACCCCCAGCTCCCTCAGCCTTTCCTCATCAGACTTTCCCTCCAGCCTCTTCCCTAGTCTCATTGCTCCTCTGGACTCTCTCCAGCCCCTCCAATCTCTTTCTTGAAATGAGGGGCCTAGAACTGCTCCCAGTACTAAAGGTGAGGCCTCCCCAGTATCCAGTATAGTGGGAGAATTACAGCCCTAGTCCTGCTGGCCACATTATTGCTAACACTAGCCATTGGCCTTACAGAAGATGGTCATATTGATAAGCATCACAAAATACTGTTATCACTACTCAGTTTACTAGCTAGGCATTTAAAGAAAATGGTAAGCTTTCTGGAATACTTCTATCGTATTAATATTAGAAGATAATTATCTTTGTTTACTGAAATAAACATATATTGCCAATTTTAAAGTGACAGAGCTTCATCAAATAGTTAAACCAACCTACAAGAAGATCCTACCTGACAAATATGAGACACAGAACCATGAGAGATCTTTTTGTGCCACGAAGTCCTGTTGCTGGAGTGTATGGACTTAAAGAGTATAGGGTTGTTTATATCGAAGGTCATTGATGTGAACTGATTCAAACACATAAAAGAAGAAATTGAGAGGGGGGGGGGTGGTCCCATTCATTTGAAAGACTCTTAGAATAAACTTTTTATTCACTGTGTTTTCTTTTTATTCAATATGCATTAAGGAGCTGGAAGGAGACACAGTGAGTAAGATTCATGCTTTACATGAAGAAGATTTGGGACAAATGCCAGTGAAGTTGACTCATGTGAGGATTATGAATTGGCTAGATTTTTATTGCATTATTCTTTCTCTTTGGTCAATGTTCACATCCCTGATTACTCATTTTTTAGTGCTTCGCATGTATTATTTTTTCCAGATGATGGCTTGGGAGAAGAAAACAAGTGTAGGAATGGAATATAAAGACAATTAAAATACCTGACAGCTGCTTCCTAGTTCTCATGGTTTTCATTACCTGTTCTTGATAAATTTTGCAGAAGATCATATGGACTCAGAGCTGCTTGGGAAACCTGATTGTCCGGTATTGAACTATTACTATTTGAAAGAGAAGAAAATCCTCAGTCAAGATGAAAAGCCATAAAATCAAACATTTTGTAGCTCTCAAATCCTTCCCAGTATTTTGTTTCACTTTTTGAAATCCTTGGAATCTCAGTGGTTAATCAGACTACAGAGATTCAGCCTTGTAGTAGGACTTATTAGGATTGTGGTATGAATTGTTTCCTAAACTAAGCTTGCAAAATAGGAAGTTAGAGGTTGATGTCCCCCTATGTGGAAGATAGCAGGAGCTTTAAGGCAGAGCACTGGGGCCTGCTGCTTTTTTTGGATTATTTTTTCTTCTAAGCTTTATTACCCAGGTGGGAAAGCTTAGCTTTTATGTGCCCAGCATTAAAAAACCCCACAAAACCCCTCATGAAATGCTTTGTCAGAGTGGACGTTTACCTCCCTCTAGTTGCCTGAACTTCTTTCCTTAGTGTAGTCAAACACAGTTTGTACAAGCTGTTAGGCAACGTTCACCCCAAACCTCCATCCATCATCAACTGTGTAACAGCACTCGCAGCAGCCCTCGAGCTTGTATGTGTTTCCCTCTGCTCTGTTTGCTACATAGCAAGATGGCTTTGCTCACTGGAGTTGGGTTATGATGTAGGAAAAAAGTATTCAAACATATTAATTATTTGGAGTGTAGTATCACCTCCTCACTTTGTTACATTGCTGTAAGTGACAGCCAGTATAACAGTGGGAAGCAAGCAATTGAGAAAGATAACTCACTTCTGAATTCACATCAGGAAGGAGGGAATGTTCCATCTATTCCTGGAAGAAAAGAGCCTTTATAGCCTATCTCTGGCTCCTCATTCTGAAAACCAGACTGCTTTAAAGTCTAGGTGAGTATCAAAAGAGCTTACCACAGGAAAGAAATGTGCCTCTGCCTTTACCTCAGGTATGGAAAACTCAGAATTGTAGTTGGAGACAACTGCTGACATTATTTGAGGCTATAATTTATGTAGCACCCAAAACCACATCAAATCTTTCTTACAGTAAGAGGTCTGTGGCCATATAGATGAAATCTTATTCTTACCTGTCTGCTGGACTCTCACTTAACAGGACCTCTAAATAAAAATCCTTAATATTAGTTATTTGGTTTTCATATTGCCATTCAGTGTTTGGGATGCTAGGAGGTCTCATGGCCCAATAAAAAATGACAAATACCACTGCATTATATGACACTAGTGATATATTTCACTGTTGTAGAATGGCCTTCATTTACCAGTCGTTTTGATCCTAATGCCCTGGATCTGCTTCTGAAAACTATTTTTCCTCATGAGATGAATTAGTTTTCTCTCTGCTCCAAGCTGGCCTGGATACTCTTCTATCCCCTTTGCTTTTCTGGCTTGGGAGTTGCTGCTTTGGTCCTCAGACACCATTCTCCTGCTACCTTGATGCCTAGAGAAGCAGTAGTGAGTCTGTAGACAGCATCACTTGGATAATGAAACTTGTCTGACATAGTCAGATTGCGACTGGGAAAGCTCACCAAGACTTTCTGCCTTGTCAGAACCAAAGGGTGAGGTTAGTCTCAGTTAATCAGCAAAGATTCTGGGAAAATGCATCATCCCAAAACATCCCCAAGCCTTTAACAGAGCAAGGATTCATTCTCAGAGAAGTCAAGATACTGTCAAGTTCAAGGAAAGTCAAATTAATCTCTTAGTTTTTGATTCTCTACTCAAGAGTTTCAGCCTCTCCTTCACTGCTGGGCAGGAGTTCTCAGGCCTCAGATCAACAGTTAAACCTATGCAGACTGATTTTTGCGTAAGGAATGAACTTATGTAAAACAGATTGTACTTCATTGTAGGCTGAGGGGGAAAAGGCTTCTGCACTTCCTTTGCTCCAAGCCCCAAGATAGGACAGGAGACAATTAGTTAAACTTCTCAGCGCAATATAAAAAGATGATGATTTGGTAGGACACAAATGCAACCAGTTACTAGTGTAATGCCCTGCAAACCTGCTTGCATTGCTTTCTCCAGACTCAAGGTATTAAAGAAATCGAAGAGAATGGGGTTTTTTTGTGATAGAAGGTTCTCCAAACTGGCCTGAGATGCTGGGGTTTAATTTTGGATGTTCCGAGGAAGCCTCTTGGCAAAGCATTCCTCACGCAATAAAAGTCTGCTTGGAGTTGGTCATGCGTAGAAATATGTACAGGGGCCTACGAGTCATCTCTGAGACACGTTTGGTTTATGAGCAGAAGTAAATTAAAAGCAGTGTTTGGAACATCTGGACACAACACTTTTAAAGGACTCTTAGCAGGAAGGCACAAGAAAGAATCTTGTGTGTTCTTGGTTTGGTCCTGTCCTCAGGCAAGAATATGATCTGTTGAAATTTGGAAGGTGCTGAATGTACCTGTGGCTATTTCCAGTGCTCAGGTGCAACAGCAACTGTTGGACAGAGGATATTTCCAATCAGATCTCCAGCATGAGGACTCACCCCTATCATTAAAGTCTATCTGGCTCCTGTAGGTTGAATTCAAAAACTGTTGCTTGCCCAGCAGTTTGCTGGCTGAGGTGAAAAATGTTCATCTTGGTCATCAGAAAATAGTGTCTTTGATTAGTGAGGGAGACTGACAGCAGCATCTAATGTACTGAAGCACATCTGCTAGTCTGAAATACCATTCTATGAAAGGACTAGAGCTTGAAGTAGGTACATGGGATGTTGGAATAGTTTATTCTTTCTTCAGTGGCTTCAGGCTCAGTTAGGGTTTTTCTGATTACCATGTGCTGCTCACTGAGATGAAGTGAACACGATCCGAAGCAGTTTGTAAACATAAAAGCTACAAAGAATCGCTGTCTCAGAATAATAAAAAGTTATAAACTCTTTATTGCCTGCAAGTTATGTTCTAGCAAGCATGTAGTGACCATGGGGTAGGAAAGGAAGGGAAAACTAGACTCTGCAGTTACATATGGAAGAATTTGGTCCTAAGGGGTGTCTCAATTATATGTACCTTTGTTAGTCTTTAAAGCAGCCTCGTGAAGCCAGTTGATCATTTTATGAATAAAAAAAACCACCAAACAATACTAACTCCAGATTGTAAAGGGTTTTGTGATTGTGGCTAGGACCAGAGACCTTTCCTGCATTCAGGTGGCATCTTCGTTCCTCAGAAGATTTTACAAGTTTCCATTTTTCACAGCATCACATTCATGATGGTGATGTTTGACCTCTCAGAGAGACATCCTACATCCTTAACCATAAAAATTGCCATTTCTCTACAGATTGCTATGAAAAGGGCCGAAGCTCACCATGATTTCTTCTGTCACTGCCTCCCAGATCTTTATCCTGGATACTTTGGAAGGACTGGGAATTTCTACTGATTTTATAGACAATAAGGAGGAAGCAAAACTGCACAAACCCTACAAATGACTCAGAATCATGAGCTGTGTGGCAACTCAGTAGAGAAACACAGATAATAGAGTGTAATTAGACTCCAATTTTTTTCTTCAGTCACATTATTATTATAATCATCATCTCTTGAGCTGTCAGTATTGCTCACATCTTTTGACTCTGAGGGATTTTGATCCAAAATGGACCTCTGTAGAAAGAAGAGTGTGGAAATATAAATTTAAGTATTGAATTTTAGTGAAAAGTCACTTCCCGAGTCTGTGGGTTTACTTCTGCAATGTAGACGTTCCACTTGCAAACCACTTCATTTTCTCTAAGAAATCTACTTGGAATGCTTCAGTAAATAGAAAACATAAAATGACAGCTTGATCTCAGCAGAAAAGCCATGAAAGTGGTATGAAAAAATAAAGTGTGTGGAAATGTGTTGCCTGTATTATCTTGTCCGAACACTTAGGTCCTCCTGAACTTCTCAACCTTAACCAATTTATTTTCTCTCATGAAGATACACCCCAAACTTATTATTAGGGATGAATGGAGTGAGAGGATAGAAAGGTGTGAGAAATTATAAGAGAAATATTGTAGGGTGAAATCTTCTGGCAGATCATTCTAGGTTGTTAAAGACTAGTTTTTCTTCTGTTTGCCAGCAAAGAAACAATTCTCATTATGAACCTTTCGCGGGGTTACAGCTACAGTAAAACATATGGTCATCATTTAAATGATTCATTCTCATTACTGGCTGGTAGGCTGAAGCTTCTGTACTCAATTCAAGGTGTCCTATTCCCATCAGTCTAAGACTCAGAGAATACCATTCCACAGAATGTACACAGCATGTTTAGTCTGATGTGGTTGTGAAAGAATTAGTTAAGCCTTTCACTTGCTGTTATGCAAGCAGTAATTAAGTTCTAATTAGCAGGCTAGAAAAATTGAAATGTGTGGTGAGAGATGGGTGGTTTGTTTGGATTTGTCTCTACCTCCATGTACATGTGTCAACATTACTCCATCACACATAGAGAGAACAGATAGAAATTGGCTATTCTTGTATTTCAAGTTGAATTCCCATCTACAATAGCAGTGAATCAGCTCTGGTTTCTACCCTACTGACTTCTGAGAGAAAACAAACAAGAAAATCACCACAGTTTGACGTTGCTAGGTGAAACCCAAAGACCATGTCATCATGTGAGTCATAAAGGCCAGTTCTGCCACTACACCTTGCCTGCATGGGTATCTGCTGTGCTTTGAGGTTTACAGGTTATAGTTGAAGGTTATTGTCAAAGTGCTTGTTTTTCTTTTGAAAAAGCTACTGTTTGCTCCTGTATTCTCCAGCTGTTCCTCTTTGGTTCATTCTGGAGGCCTGGCTGAGCAAGGAGCTCCT
>VZRI01005198.1:59857-201355 GCA_013397515.1 Upupa epops | reverse complement strand
CACAGGAACACATCCAGGCGGGTCTTGAACGTTTCCAGAGAAGGAGACTCCACAGTCCCCCCTGGGCAGCCTGTTCCAATGCTCTGTTACCCTCACTGGGAAGAAGTTCCTTTTGATATTTATATAGAACCTCCTATGTTCCAGCTTGCACCCATTGGCCCTTGTCCTGTCACTAGATGACCTTGAGAAGAGCCTGGCTCCATCCTCCTGACACCCACCCCTCACATATTTATAGACATGAATGAGGTCATCCCTCAGCCTCCACTTCTCCAAGCTCCCTCAGCCTTTCCTCATAAGGGAAGTGTCCTACTTCCCTCATCATCTTCCTTGCTCTACACTGGACACCCTCCAGCAGCTCTGTGTCCTTCTTGAACTGCATGGCCCAGAACTGGACACAATACTCCAGATGTGGTCTTGCTAGCACAGAGTAGAACATTAGAAGCAAAGTTGTAACTTTTCTGTGGGGCACCCAAGCCATCTTGAAATTTGGGAGGAGAGAAAGAGATACTA
The DNA here is from genome assembly GCA_013397515.1 of Upupa epops. Taxonomy (NCBI): domain Eukaryota; kingdom Metazoa; phylum Chordata; class Aves; order Bucerotiformes; family Upupidae; genus Upupa; species Upupa epops. The sequence continues at coordinate 200,845 of VZRI01005198.1, read as the reverse complement.
TACTTCAAGTTGCTTGTTGTGCTGGAAGTAGAGGACATCCTTGGGCCTGGGTCTTGCTTGACCTGTTTGCTAAGTCCTGGAGTGTGGGGTCAATAAAAGAAAGAGGACGTATAGATGGCGCTGTGTACAAGATACAGAAAAGACTTTTTTCTAGAGCAATTTGAGCTATTCCCTGTTGGTGTGCCGTAAGGGATGGCAGCAGTAGTACAAGTACATTTTTGCTGTTGGTAATGAGTGCCCTCAGGATCTACACTAGCTGAAGTCCTGAGGTCTGTGGAGAGGTGGGGGCACCCTAATGGGAATCATTGTGTGGCAAAATTGGGACTGGCAGCACATGGACTGCCTCAGAAGATTTGCCTTCTGCAGATGCTTTGGGGTCTCTGGAGTCAGCAAACAACTTGAACATCAGACCACTGAGAGGTAATTTATTCCTTCTTTTGGTGGACAGAAGAGGGAGGAGCTCATGCATGGTGCCTCCTGGCAAGTGAATGAGGAAGCAAGCAGCAGCATAATGCAAATTACTTGAGCTGATCATCCTGCTCAGCGACTTGCCCAGCCCAAGGGCTGTGGTTTGTCATGGCCAACAAAAGCAGCACCCCTGAGGGGAGCTTCCCAGGCTTCACTTTGTCACCAGGGAGCTGTGGCCAGCAATGAGGAGCAGATGTACCCACATAACACCAGGTGATGAACAGCACTGCTTCAGCTGGATTACCGGACATGTGCTTGGGGGAAGGATGCCATTGGAGGAAGCGTATAGACCTGCTCTGGGTCGAGATGGCCTGACCCTGCCAACCAGGCAGATAAAAAGGACTGACAGCAAACTGGGTCTGCTGGTGCAGGCAAAGCTGGGTGAGGGGCAGGAGGTCAAAGGGATGCATGGTCTCTGAGCTATGCAGCCCAGAAGCAGGCTTGTTCATGTCAGCAAAGTCCAACACATCTTCAGGGGCTTTCACTTGTGACCAATAGTAGTAAACATAGCTCTCTTAGATCTTTCCAAATCCTTACTGACAGAAGGAATGTGTAGGTTTCTTACCTCAAGTCTCTTCTGGTCCAGCACAGCCTGCCTGCACACACAGAGGAGAACCTGTTTATCCAGCTTTTTTCCAGGCCACAGATAAACTTTAGGTGTTGGGGCTGGAAAGCCTCTTGCTGGTCTCTGGAACAGGAGAGGCTTATTTCAGCATCCAGCTGCAAATATGGGCAGTTTTGCCTTGCAGTGTCATTGCTGGCTGGGAGTCTTCTGAAGACATCTGTATTATGTTGCGCCTGTTTGTACACAGTCACAGTTTTTTGGCTGTGAGGATGCTATCTACTGAAGCTGCGGAAAGCTCTTCCTGTGTGGGAACAAAGGGAATAAATGACAGAAATGCTGGGGATTCAGCATAATGCCAGGGATGGACAGAAGTCTCTCTGTAGGGCTGGTGGCTGTGCTCTGTGTACCTTCTCTCAAGCAGAAGCTGGAAATGGCTTTTTGGTTTTGTACTTTCGAAGGGTTTCCAAGGAAGCAATAAGAGTTATCAAGCATTTTGAAAGTTACCCAAAAGTATTACTCTCCCTGCAATCTGCATATGGCTTCTGCAGCACCAGTGCGCTCATTAGCTGAACTTGCTAAGCTAAGCGTCTCTCTTTGTGTCACTAAATTATTTTCTTGGTCTCGGTTGTCAGTTGTACCTCAGTGGTGAAACTGCTGAAGGCTGTGCCGCAAATGGAATTGAATGTACAGTAAGGGAGGACTGGGTATGTTCTGTAGGAGTTAGTGAGAAAACACCGATACTTTAAACGACAGATGACAGAAGTGTAAGATTGGTAGGACTGGACTGCATGAAGTACATCAGCCAGCAGCAGCCGCTCACAGACTGGGCATAGGTGTGCTTCTGAGAAAACCTGTGCTTGACTTGTTTTGTTTCCAGGACTGCTTTGGTCTTTGTGAAAAGGAATAATTTTATCACCGTTACCTCAGACGTACTGTTAGGTTTTCAGGTGTTAAGATGACCTTTGTTTCTGAAGCGATTATGAAAACACATAAGCTCTTGGGGAGACAAGATGTTATAAGTGTCTTCACCCAGCTGTCCAGTAGTTACCTGTCTCTTTTGACCTGAGGAGCCCAGAACTGGTGAAATTTACGTTGAGGCTGCACTTCATTGAATACCTAGGTAACAGTAAACGAAGATTAAGTGCACAGGCATGTGAAAATGTTTCTTATCTTCTGTAAAACTTGAGAGTCAATTATCACTTTGTGACAACTTGTTCTTTCTACTTGCTATGGAGAAAAATCCATAATTGCCAGCTCAAGACTCCAGTGAAGGGCTACAAGGATGACTGGGGGACTTGAACACCTCTCCCATAAGGAAAGGCTGAGAGAACTAGGGCTGTTTAGTCTGGAGAAGGCTGAGAGAGGAGATTGTTAATTTCTAGAAATATCTGAAGGGGCCAATTTCTTTTCAGTGGTGCCAAGAGCAACAGGTACAAGTTCGAGCACAGGAGGTTCTACCTCAACATTAGGAAAAACTCTAAGGGTGACAGAGTACTGGAACAGACTGCTCAGAGAGGATGTGCAATCTCCTTTGGAGACTTTAAAAGCCTGCCTGGATGCGTTCCTGTGTGACCTAACAAAGGTGATTCTGCTTTTGGCAAGGGAGTTGGGACTAGATGATGTTGGAAGTTCCCTTCCAACCCTTACCATTCCATGATTCTATGAATAATATCAGAGAGGGGTATTTCACTATGTTTCTGTATGCTAACTCCAGATTTCCCTTCTCCATGTGCTGTGGTTACAGACATGACAGTGTTAGAGTGGTGCATGTGGGAAGCTGTATAAAAACCCTAGGAGCTATGGAGTCCTGGGTGTCCCTTTACCACCCATGTTGTATGCAGTGTTGGGTGAGGCCTCTCTTCTGCCTGTTTCTACTCATTCATGGTAGTCATAATAATTGCTTTAATAAATGTGGGTACACAGAAGCATTTATAGCATCAAAGTGTCCAACGCAAATGTCTGATCTTCTCTTAGCACATCCATCGTTTCTTCCTCCTGAGTACTTTAAAGTTTCCTTGACATGGTTGGAGGAACTGAGTGTGAAATACTCTTTTATTTTTCTAATAAAAGGTGTCTAAATCTGTTTGTACTTCAGGGACTGGTACTATAACTCCTCCTCTTATCTCCATGAGAGAACAGCTTTTCTTTTGCTTGTAGGATGCTTTGGGCTTTCCCTTTTGCTTGGTGGTGTCACAAGAATAGGAAGATGCAAGAAATACAGGAAAGGAGAAGCAATTTTATGTGTGTGGGATTGTTTTCTTCTTCCCTGCATTTGACCTGTGGCAAATAAAGAAATCTCTGATCCATAGCAGTGCCTGGCCATTAAATGCTTGTCTGATGAATTTTAACCAGCATGAAATTTGAAGATAACAGGTGTTGAGAAACATCACTTGCTTCTCACCCTCCCATCCTGTGGGTTAAGCGTGGGGGATGCCCAGGAGTGTTCCTGGAGCATGGGTGCAGCACTATGCAAGCTGAGTTTTGGCAAGGCGGTGTAGTGTCCCAACCTCCTGCTCGCCATTTGCAATGTAAGAAGACAGAACCAACACATACAAGACAGGTTTTGGGGAAGGGGATATGTTTTGCTCACTGCTATGGCATTTCCAGTCTTGTCTTTGCAGGAGGCATTCCCTCTGCACTATACCCCATTTCCTAATGAGTTTTTCCAGGGATTCTCAGTGCATGTTCTCTTCCCTCCAAATCTTTAGATCCCTGTGGAAAAACATGATAGTTTTTTTCTACTCTCTCACCAAGTGCTAACAGCCAGTGCTTCTGGACCAGCATCTTTTTTGAGGCATTAAAGGTGGCTGTGTTTCTGAAGGAATTAAGAAGTGCAGGAATCTGATCTGTGTCCTAGATCAAATGGAGTCTGTTTCTTGCGTGTGCTATTGCGTATTGTGGAACTGGGATCATAACTGTTGCTGGTTTGACTTGGTGGCATATTGAGATGGAAGATTTGGCTGAGCCTTCAATGCTTTAGTGGGGCATGCTGTTCCTAGGTAATGCAAGCTCAAAACTGAGGCTGTGTTGTGTAATGCTACAGAACGACTGCTGGCTTCATGTAAGCAGACAGGACTGGCTTGCCAACAAAACTTAATCTAGCCTTAATTCCTGTCTTTCAGGTTGCTGCAGCGTCCCTTGTCAGTGGATGTTTTCCTTTAATATTGCTTTTGTAGTGATTGGTGAAAGAAGATAATTTCTGCTTTTCTAAACTTTCGAAGAGATTGAATCAATTTGTCTTTTGTTAAACCTGTATTTGAAATACTGTTTCACCTATCCGAGATTAAAATGTTGAATTTTCCATTCTCATTTAACTAAAATTCGGGGCTGAAAATGTGTGGCGTTGCCAGAGGATACTGAAGTATCTGTAGCCTTTGTTGCAAAGAAATCTTTGAAAAGCAAAGCATAGTTGTTTAGTGTAACTTCTGTTCCAGAATAAGATAAAACTTGTAGCAATCCTCATAAGAATTTAAACATTGAAATCTATCCATCCACTGATATATAGCTAACATTGCAGTGATGTCTAAATGATTGTTAGCCTGGTTTTTCTCTTTTCAGATTCTTCAAAGATTTTTTCTGAGATTTGTTTTAATCTCCTTGTCTCATTATCAGAATCCTGCTGCCACTTAGGAGTCTCCTTGTACCTGGGTTGTAATAACCAGCTTCCACTCCAGATGCCTGCAGTGAAAGTGCTGTTACTTTTGTTCAAATAGTCTCTTCAGTTGGGTTTTTTTTGAGGCACACTCTCGGTATTTATTTGTGTTTTAAGGCTAGTGACCTGAAGGCTGAATGTGCTTAAGCATTTTATGTAATTTAGCTGCTGTCTTATAAAGAAAACTCTTAATAAAGAAAATAAATCAAAGCCTAACCATGAGTTGTGAGAATTACAGGATGCTCCTGCCCTGTGGTTCAGTTTCAGTGCTTGTAGTGCTAGGTAATGACCCTGCCAGGGGCTGCAAATCACTCTTGTATTGTATAATGAGAATAAGGGAGTCAGCTGCTTATTCTGTGCACTTCTGTTATCTGCAGTGGTGAGTGCAGTTTCTAGTGGTACCTGGAATGCAGCTGCTGCTCCAGCCTCAGCAAAGGCACAGGAGACGAATGGTGGCCTCTTGCCATGGGCTTGCATGGGTCCATGGCTGTTGAGGATGTTTGGTGCTGATGAGAGTCTTGTTTGCCTGGTGGCCCAGTGGAGCCTCTTGTGAAGAAGGAAATGGTTTTTGTTCTGTTTTTCTCTGCTGTCTTTTGAAAACACAGCTGGTGGTCCCTTCAGTTTTTGGAAGCTGGTCTTAGAAAGAGACTACTAAGCTTCCTTAAAATACCTAATCAAGTATGAATTTAAGCTTGTCTGTGTGAGAAACTAGCCAGCCTAGCTGTAATAGGATTGTTCTGGCTCATTTTAATTGTGCTGATCTAACTTGTGTAGATGCTTTAATACCAGATAACATTTGGGAGCAGACTTGCCTATGAAACCTGCAATCAAACCAACCTCTCTGTGGCTGTTTCAACCTTTCTTGGATGCCTGCTGGCTTTGAGACCCACTAGCAGTTATGAGTGATCCATGTAGGTGACCCCTGGAGGTCCCTTCCAACCCCTAATGACTTGTGTATCTGTGTGTAAGAGAACATTTCTGATGCTCATTCTTAGTAGTCCTTGCTGCTTGTGCTGGGGGTCTGAATGTCTTTGCACTGCAGATGACCCATATCAAGAGTAATGATAATAGTCTTCCATAAATATTTTGTCAGGAGTTACTCATGCATACACTATTCAATTCTGTTTATTTTACTCAGTGCTAAGACCAGGAGGGCTGAACACTCGGAAGTCCAGGAGGAACCCTGCCTGAACACTGCTTGTGTGCATTTATCACAGTGGTCTTAAGTAAACAGTACGCAATTGTGTAATCAGTGTATTTATTAATTTGGGTTTTTTATAGGACCTTCATTCAGGATGTTACCTTTTAGCAAGGAATTAACAGGTTTTTAATGTTCTTTTAAACATCCCTCATGTAACCTCTAAAGAATATTTTAAGCAGCAGTTTTCTATTTTCCTTTTTATTTATAACAGTAGTTTGTGCAGAAATATCAGGATGGGTTATTGTTGCTTTGTTTTGCATCTACTGACTTTAAGGATTTGCTATTCATAGTATCTCAGAACGACTTAGGTTGGAAAAGACCTCCAGTCCCAACCCCTCTGCTGCAACCTCCCTTCCCCAGACAGGGGACACCTCTCACTAGACTAGGTTGCCCAGAGCCCCATCCAGCCTGGTCTTGAACACTTCCAAGGAGGGAGCATCCACTACCTCTGTAAACAATGTGTTCCGGTGATCTACCACCCTCATATTAAAGAACTTTTTCTTAATGTCCAGCCTAAACGTACCCTTTACTGTCTCAAAACCATTACCTCTTGTCCTGTCGTTATGTGTCCTTACGAACAGTTCTTCTCCAGCCTTCTTATAGCCCCCTTCCAGGGGTTAGAAGGTTGCTATGTACTCCCTTCCTCAGCTGTGGGAATTCCCTTTAGGAAATATTCAGATGCTGGGGGAATTTGGGCTGTGCTTCATGTCAAATTTTTTTGTTGGGTTAGAGAGAAGGTTGCCTAACTATTAAATTCTTGAACTACAAGATGATGATTTGTAGTAACCCCTAAGTCTTAAAGTAAGGAGGGTTCATGTGAGCATGCCACTGATAAAAGCAGCTTTTGACTTGCTCCCTGGGACTGCCACATGATGGAGAGGGATCCAGAAACCACCTCCTGCAGCTTAAACAGGGCTTCTGTTGGTGTTTTTCTCTTTGGGGTTTAAATCAAGTCTTTGCATTGCTATCAGGTAGGGAAGAAGGTTTGCCTCAAAATACAAAAGAAGTTTTATGTTCTTCTTTTCAGCTGCTTGGTGAGCCTTTTTAACTATCTCTAGACATCTAATTTTTCATTTTTTCTTTGCATACAATTCCCTTGGATTCTGTTGCTCATAACTGGGTTAGCAACTTACTTTGCTAGTGCTGGTGTTGCTTTTAAAGATCTGACTGGGCCCACTGCTGATGCATTTAATATGGCTCTGTGTGTTTGATGTTTGTGCTGGTAACCTCAGGCACTTGGGAATGCTTCAACTATATAGAAATGGAGTTGAAATAAAAAAATTTTATACTTGAAGACAGTTTTCCACTCTGGAGGTAACTGTTTTCCAGTCTTTTTCCCAGTGTGTTGGAATGACCTTCAGCTGCTTGCGACCACAAGGCAAGCAGCACTGTTGGCTTTGCTGCTGGTCCCTGTGGGAATAGGCAGTGCATGCATGCTGAGTGCCAAATAGTCACTCGGGGTATCTCATGATGGGTGACACAGGCTGGACTGGCCACAGCACTGCAGTTGCACCCAGCTGCCCCATGGGTATCCTGGCATGAAGGATGGTATTGTGGCCCCTCATAAGCGCTCTTAAAGAAGGGTGGTACTCAACCTGGGAAGTGGAGAAAGGGCAGCATCTCACCTTTATGAGGTTGCCCACTTCTTTCTGTTCATGTGCACACATGGATTGCTTTTAAGGAGCAACAAGGACAGGGCAGATTTCAGTCCAGAGCAGTATTTTGTATTGCTTTGCAACAACCTTTATTTCCCATAGGCAAAACCAAGTGGTAAATATCTTTTAGACTGCAGAGAAACATTAGCTACTGTACCATATTCTTCTCTTTAGCTCAACTCTTGCCATTTTAAAAGCCTAGGTATGGCATTTTCCTTAGCTTGCGTTTGTGTGTGACATCAGAGCTATATCATTGAAACAAACGTGTTTTCCACCAAAGTGTTTTCCCTTCAATAAGTACTGTCCATAGCTGGGTAAAAATAATGGTGGCTTTGAAATGATTTTTCTTCTTTGAAGTTGTACTTTCTTTTAATATACTGTACCTAATTGACAATTTCCAATGTTATTCCCTGTAGCTGTTTTGTGGTCATTGTCTACTCTGGTTTGGAAAGACTTATTAGAAAGGAAAGTACCTGATAACTGAAGAGTACTACTTATGATGTGTTATGTGCTCTTAAGATTGGTGAGGGTGGTTTGCAGGAGGTTTTTTGCTGCTTTGGGTCATGTCACTAACAAAAGCAGTACTGGTGAGGAAACGGCTTTTTTCCTGTCTCCCATCTTTCTAGTTTGGCACATGGTGCTTGGAAATGGTGGAGTATCTCCGGTTTCGGCTTTCCCAGTTGGAAGTCAGGCAGCTCTGCTACAGACTCTTTTCTTTCTGGAGGACCTACCCAAAGCTTAGGTCAGAAAGTAGGATGGCAGCACTATTGCTGTGTTCAGACCAAACAGGGAGCTCAGTGGGTCTCTGAGCAAATGGGAACCTGTATGGTTGGTATTATCTAGCATTAAATGAAACAATGGAGGTGCAAACAAAATCTGGGTGTTCTGTGTTCTTGCACATCTTGAAGGCCTACACTGTGCCATGTCATGTCTGAAGGCTGAAAGGCACATGCACATGTGTCTGTAAGTAGTTCCATTAGCTTGTTAGGTTTCTGCACCAAGAATGGGAGGTGACAAATGTGTTTTTCAGGAGTGGGTTCTGATTTAAATCAGGATTCTCAAAACAGTCTTTTGCAGAAAAAGCTGTGCTGGCAAGGGAGTGTGGAAAGATCTCCTTTCTTCCATGGTTCCTCCTGGGAGCAGTGAGGTACCCTGGGCAGGCACATAGCTTGCTTGCTGGGTTGGCTTGGTGTTTCTGGCTGAGAAAGGCCGAGGATGGAGCTAAGTCATCCTTGTAAGAGGACTGCTTGGGAGGCATGTTCTGACCCTGCTGCTGTGAGGATCTGCTTGTGTGGCTATGGAACAAGGACAGCTCTTGCCTTTGGTGGCTCTCTGGAAACAGGGGCTGGGGTCTGTGTGCAATGTGAATTATCTACAACTCTTGGGGTCTTCAAGAAGAGGTATGTCTACACATAACCTTACTAAAGCTGCGTTCAGAGGGGCTTTCTGTTTAGTGTTGAGATAATAGTTATATGTAGTAGACCTTTTGAAGTACACCTCAGCTGTTTGCTTTTCACACTGGTTTCCTTCTTAGTGTCTTGATGCTGCCATCAATTTGAGCAACCTCAAAATACAAGTTTGTAGTCCTTTCCAATTGTAAACCAAGAGCTTCCTTCATTCAGCTCCACTGTGCTCACCATATTTGCTGGAACCACATCATATAGGAGACAGAGACATAAGCTGCTGTGGGTATGGCATTGAAATACCAATTACCTCCCTGCTGAGATTTGGGCATCTGCTTCACTCTTTAAACTCGTGGTGTGTAAGTACAGACTACGCATAAGTTCGTAGAATCATCAGGGATCAGAAGGGACCTTGAAAGATCATCTACTCCAATCCCATTACCACAGCAGGATCACCTAGACCAAGTCACACAGGAACATATCCAGGTAGGTTTTGAATGTCTCCAGAGAAGGAGACTCTGCAACCCCCCTGGGCAGCCTATTCCAATGCTCCGTTACCTTCACTGGTATCAGAAGTTCCTTCTGATATTTATATGGAATCTCCTATGTTCCAGCTTTCACCCTTGTCCTATCACTAGATGACCTTGAGAAAAGCCTGGCTCCAGCCTCCTGACACCCACCCCTCATATTTATAGACATGAATGAGGTCACCCCTCAGTCTCCTCCAAGCTCAAGAGACCCAGCTCCCTCAGCCTTTCCTGATATGGGAAGTCTTCTACTTCCTTCATCATCTTTGTTGCTCATAAATTTTTGAAATCATGGCATTGGCCTCTGCAGGGCTTAAACCATCAGGTACACTGTGGAATAGCATGAACTGAAATGGGTAAACTATGTTTTCATTATATCTGAGATATAATAATATATAGATATATCTGAGATACAATAATATCTGGATGTGCTGCAGGAGACAAACAGCTGTTTTGAAAACTTGAATGTTGCATAGCAGTTTACATTGCTTTTTGAGCTCTATTATAAACCTCTGAATGTGTGTCTGTAGGCATTCTGGAAGCTCTAGCCTTCTTCTGGAACAGCTACCCATCAAGAATGGACCTGGGGTCCTACACAGCTAAAAGCACGAATTATAATAGCCTGTAAGACATGGATCCTTAATTTCTCATCCTTTGTGTGTCAGTGGCAGAAGGGGACTTACCAGTTGGTTGGATTTACAAAGACAGTATGTTCATGGAGATGGGTGCATGAGGAACAGAGACCAGACAGAGCGGTTCTTCTTGTTCCTGCTATCCATGTTCTTGATCTTTTCAGAGCTTGCTCTTTCAGCAACAAACATGCTTGTGCTGTTACTTGACTTGGTGGTTTCTGTCATACCAAATGAAGAACTGATCCTGAAAAGCTTCTGTGGGGTACTGTGAGGGGTGTCCCCCTGTTCCCTTTCTAAGGAAAAATTGTGCATGCTGTTAGTACAGGCAATTCCAGACTCTGCTGACATTAGCAAGACGTGAGGGGTACTGAGTGTGGGGAGAAAAATCCTGCCCTAAAACTTTCCTGTGGTTAGTGCATCGTTATCTTTGGCTGTGCAGAACCAGAAGGGTTATGTATATGAAGCTTTTCTTCTTTGCTTAATTTCAACATGGTTATTACTATTGCTATACTCTGCCTGCCAAATGGAATATGCTAATATCTCAGGACAGGCCTGTTTCCTGGTCTCTGAGTAAATGTGTACAGACAATCTTCCTACCACTAGCTCAGCCTAAATATCCCTTTGCAATTGGACAAACCAGAAGCAGAATGAAGGGGTAAAACATAATATTATTCTCTTAAGAGATCCCAATACTAACTGCATTGGGGGGGCTATTTGGGATGTGAGGAAGTTGCCTTTGAAACTGTCATTATCCCCGTCACTGAATCAAATGTTGCTTTGTCACTGAAACAAGAAAAAAACCCAACCAACCTTTCCAGAATCTTTCCCTTCTGAGTTAATGAGAACATGTTTTGGGCTGTAGTATGCCTTATAGTATTTACGGAAGGGCTCTGTGGCATTGATCTGCAGCTCGCTCATCCCTGAGAGTCTCTCCCTGATTCAGTCTCTCAAGTGAGTTATGGTTTGACAGTTCTTCTGGGCCATCTGTTTTCCTGTATGTTCTCTCTTTTACTGCAGCCTGATTTGAATGGAAAGGTGAGTCTAAATACCTGTGTTTGAGAAGCAGCATCTCTGTGTTTCAGACAGCTTGTTTTCCAGCAGAGGAGCCAAGTGATAAAAGAAACACTGGGTTTTTAGCTGATGGGCGAATGTGCTTCTAGTACAAAAGTACAGAGGATTGTTGGAAGTAGGGTTGAGGGGCCACCTGAGTTTTGGGATTAATTTGTCACCTCAGACATAAAGGTTTCTTGTGACTGGGCCTGAGCAGCTTCTCAAAGATGTCAAAAACTGTATTATGACCTAAAAATCACTGCCATGTAGCTTCCACCCCCAAATAACTTCCTGATTCATGCAGAGGAGAGAGCTGTTGCAGCTGTCTAGGCTTTTCTGTGCCATCTCCTTTTGTGCTGTAAATGGTGACTTAATTTCCACATTTAGACACCTTAATTAATTATGAATAAAATAATTTGTATGAATTTTAGAGTGCCAGGGTGATGGCTTTCTGAAAGCATAAGGCAGCTTTACCAGAAGGGATTCAGCACAGGAGTAGCTGTGCCAGCTCAGTCCTGTTCTGTCCCACGTGCATCCCTGTGACTTGGGATGAGAGGAGGAAGATTTTCATTCCCTGCCATCCTGGGAAGACTGACACAAAGAAAATACTAGCAACCATATTACGAGGTGTTTGTGGGGGCCAATCTGCTTGAAAATGCTCTTGGTAGGGTTGATTTTCACCAAGTGTTCACTTCCACCTGCACACCCTGGGTTGTGTTGTGTGCAGAAGGATCCAGGATTGCAGAAGGCAGGGTCTGGAGTAGAGGATGGAGATGGAAGGAGGAGCTGTCATCTCTGGTAGCAGCATGGGCTTCGACTGGCTGGAGACACGGAATAGCACGCATCTCTGTATCTGCCACCCTGTGGAAGTGACTTGTACACTCCTCCATTTTCTACTTTCTCTTATGATGTTCCTGCTTGCCTCCTCTGCTGCACCAAGGCCCTCCAGCAGACTCAGCTGCATGGTGCTTCCTTGTGTCCAGTAGGTTGAGGCTTCCCTTGATGGTTGGTTTCAATAGGTCGGATGAAGTAGAAATTGGGTCCTGAATACATGTGTTATGTGTGGTTTAGATTTGCTTTCTGCCCAATGGATTAGAGTTCTCTGCAGGTCAGCTCTGGCTGTCTGTCTCTTTTTGTAGTGCGTTTGTTTTTTACCCTTTCTTTAGTGAGCCCACTAAATCTTTTAAGCTTGGTCCTCAGCAAAATCTCTAGGGATCTCTGCAGTCACCTCTGCTTTTGGTGCAAGGCTGGTTGATGCCTGCAGGCATGAATCATTTTACAAGTTATTTATCAGGTGCTGCTCAAATAAATGTCTTCCTCCTTATCATTCTTTCCTTATCATTCTTTTTCTTTTTTGTTTTGTTATCATTCTACAGAGGCCAGCAGGACTAAAATCACTTCTGCCGTCTGGCTCCTGGCTCCAGAGCAGCAGCGTCTGTTTGATGCCTCTGTGCACATACATATTGTACTGTCCTTCTGCTCACCCTTCCTGATCCTTTTTGTTAACAGGAACAGGCAGGATACGGAGCTGCGTCCAGGTTTTGTAGTCCAGAACCGAAAGGGGTTTGTTTTCTTTTCCTAGAAGTCTTGCTTGCAAAGCGGACAGTGAGCAGTCTAACTCCTAGCAGTTTTATTTGGCAGAGTTTCCTTCTCTGGGTTGTCTCTAGCTTTTCTTTTGCAGATACAGTGGAAATGTTACTGTTTAATCCCAGCAGTCTTTCCAGAGTCTCTGTTTTTGTGTTTCTGGCTCATCACTTTCCCATGTGCTGTGGGTATTTATCTCCATTAGCAATCCCACAGGGTGATGCCTTGGCTTTGGATACAGGTCGGGTGTTGAGCAAGGTCTGTCTGTCTGGAGGGCAGATTGCCATCAACAAGCTTCAGTGTTTTTTCATGAAACAATACTTAATTTCCAAGGGTCAGCTGGAGGTGATGGTATCCTGTTGCTTGGAGTGATTGACAAGGCAGTGACAAAGCTTTGTGCTATGTAACTCCTTACAATATTATAGAGTGTGATAAAACAGCTTGCTCAGACCCTGAGAGCAGTGGCAAAGACAAGCTGAGTTAGGGTTTCAAGTCCTTTATAACAAACTATCTAAAAAATAGTGTAAACAGAAGTGGTCAAATTGCACATGGGGGGGCCCTGTTTTGTATGACTTCTTCAGGCCTAATTGCTCCTTTTCCAAGCTATAATGTCATAGCATTTTGTTCACAAGGTTATAAAATAGAGGCTAAGTTAAACAAATGCCCAGTGTTTGTGAAGCATGTAGGTGAGTTTAGTGGTGTAGGGTTAGACACTACAGAATCACAGAGTCATTAAGGTTGTAAAGGACCTCCAAGATCATCAAGTTCACACCTTTATGACAACTAGACCATGTACTAAAGTGCCACATCTACTTACCTTTTGACCACCTCCTTGGATGGTGACTCCAGGACTTGTTTGGACAGCCTGTTCCAATGTTTAACTGCTCTTTCACTCAAGAAATTTTCCTAATTTATGGTCTGAACTTCCCCTGGCATGTCCCTACTTGCAGATTTATGCTGGTGTCCTGAAGTGGTGAAGATTCACCACTCTGGTGCCAAGCCATAGGAATTCCCTATGCATTGCCCAGCAGGAGAGAGGAGACAGACATTGGTATGGGGGGGGGACTCAGCCATGGGGGCGGCCCATTTCTGTTCATTTGCCTTACTGTGTGTCTGGCCAGAGCTTTGCCATTTGTTGTGTGCTCTGCTCAGGGTCTCTGTGTTTTATTCTGGTGACTGTTTGATTTTGACCTCTCCATTTTTGTTTTTTTGCACCTTGTCCCTGGCACTGTGGTTGCTCAAACCTTTCTCTCCCTCTTTATAAAATAGAGCTTACATTGTCTGCTAACCCATCTCTGTTACTCCTAAAATACTGGTATTGTAGGCCAGGCTACTTTTGGTGAAGGTTCCTGATGGCAAAAGAGGTACAAACGAGAAGCTTTTACTGGTTTTGTGTTTTACCCCAGTACTTGTAGTGGGCTAGGCTGTTCTTAAATGTTTTAAAAAAAGGCATTTTTGAAAAATGTATTGAATTGATGCCACAGCCTGCTCTAAAAACAAGACGACGAGATGTGTTAAGCTACTTGTACATCCACTTTGATGTGTAACCGAAGCTTCTCTTGCTGAATTGCTCTGCTGCTTTGTGAATCTTATCATAAAGGTCTAATTCACACCACTTACACCAGTAACCGTACTTAAAAAAATGAAAAGACAGATAAAGCAGAACATGAGAGCTTTCTTGACGCATGTTCCTCCCAAATCCTGCAGCTTTTCTTGTTTCTTCTTGACAATTAGTGTGATTCCTCAGCCGTGCTTCAGTTTTAACCACTGATTTCTGTAGGGCATAACTCATGTTTTTATAGCTAATAATGGCATATGCCATAGTGGTTGTTAATGAGATGGTGATACATGGGTAAAACTCCAAGATGCAAAGAACATGTTTATCTGAGTTGACATAACACTGCGAGCATTGCTCCTTTTTTTTTTTTCAAGATGCTTTTTCAAAAAAGAAAATTTGGAGGAAAAAGAGATGTGGGGTAGTATTTGCAGTCCTCCCTGTGCCATTCATGTCTCACCCAATGTAGTTTGCTAGAAGGTTGAAAGCCTTGGAGTTAGGAGTCCCCTCCCTGCAGATCCCAAGGAGCACAGGGGCCTTGTGAGTGCTTGTGTTCCAGCCTGTTGAAGAAAGCAACAGAAATTGGTTGCCTGACCCCACCACCCATCTGTTCAACCTTTAGGTCCTGTCAGAGTGTGCAAATGAGTGGACGTGATAACGGAGGACCTGGGAAGGCATGGCTGTGGGGTGACATGTATGTAGAAATGTAGGTTTTCTACTCTCCTCTTGATTAATTTTATCTGATTATTTCTAATCATTGGTCTATAAAAAGTCCTTGCACTCCTGCTTGGGAATGTAATTATACTCCCATTAGTTTTCAAAGAACAGTGTGGTTTTCCCTAATAAAACCCCTTGTGTGTTTCTGAAGGTGGTTCATATTCATCGCAATTCTTCAGGTGCCTGTAAGTGCTGGTCTGGAGGATGTTCCCTATTACACATGGATTCTGAGCGGTACATGTTTGGGCTCACCAGCCCTGTGAGGCTGGTAGGTTGGGTGAGCATGGTGGGGAGTCACCTCTCAGGTGTGCTGGGCTCCAGCACTTTACACCTCCCAGATAGGGGTGCAACATCCTGGTTGGTGAGCTGTGAGGTCTGCGTGCTCTTCTCTATCTACTCATGCTAGCAATTGCACAAGAGTTTGTTCAGAAGCAGTAGACAATTAATATTGCCAATCAAGAGGTGTGTGAGCTGTTCTGTGGCTGTGCCAAACCTTCATAGTGGATTTTCATAGGTAGCAAAGTGACACTGAATGTTACTATCCTTACGGTAGGGGTGTGGTTTAGTCTCAGTTAGTTCTGTCCTTGCACCTTCCCCTCAGATCTGTCCACAGTGCTCTCAAACCTCACTTCGTTGACTCTTGGCCATTTCTAAACTAGCTCTAAAAAGTATCTGGAGCGAAAATGGGTCGCTTAGCAACATGCTCCTGCCAAGGGCTGCCTGAGAATGGGTCAGTGATTAACAATTACGTGCAACTGAGGTTAAAAATGCAGGGCAGTCTGCAACATCAGTGCTTTGATGGCTGGAATAATTCAGTATTAACTATGCTTGGATTTATGGTGGTGGTAAGTAAATTTAAAGCAATTATAGTTCTGACCTCATGCACATGATGGCTGAAGACTTTGGTGGATGAAATAGGACAGAAATCTCTTTACTGGTACAGTAAAAAAAGCATTAAATAACCATTGGATTAGAATGTAGGCATGATCTATGCTTTACTTTTTCATTGTTTTGTTGTTTCTTTCCACAAGGCTCAGGGCCTTCCCCTGGCCATATGAGTTTCCAAAGAAACAGAATTAGATCTTCTTGGGAGAGTGGAAAACGAAGAACCTAGATATAGAGCAGAAATGTGAAGGGAAGGTGGGTTTCTGATTTTGGTCACCCAACCGAATGTTGATGTGCTGTTCCTCCAAGCAAGGAAACAACAAATGTCACATGAGCTTGATGAATGTATTTTCCGAGCCTTATTTTGGCAACACATTCATTTTCCTAAGTCGTTGGTAGTACTTTGCTTTCTGCACAGAGATCCTTGGCAGTTTTTTCTTCTTTCACAGGGTTGAAAAGGAGGCCCCTTGGTGGTGATTTCATTTACCCCAGTAAATGTCTCAGTAGTTACTGTTTCTGCAGGAACATACAGTGCAAGTATCAATAATTAAAATGGCACTCTGTCTCTTAGATGTTTTTATAACTCTGGCATTAAAATCAACATTGTTTTGCCAAGTCATTTACTTTCATTTTCTAGTCAGTTTCTAAAGGCTCTTGCCTTTTTGCTGCTTTGTTTAATTAACCTCCTTTTCAGTCTTACCCCATCCCAGCCATCATCCCAAACTTGATAAATAAGTATCATCTCACAGCACCTCTTCAGCAGTCATGGGAAGTGCTGACTTCCAGGATCCCTGACTGGAGATGATTTATCTTCCTAAGAACTGATTTTCTATCACTGTCTGAAGCTGACAATGTCACAGGCAAGTGGGCAGCTTTTTTACTTCATTCCCCCTGACCTTTCTTTAATTCCTGCTTTTACTGAATAAACTTATTCCCTGACAATTTTTAAAAATAAATCTGTATTTTTTAAGATCCCTGCCAGGTGAATATTACTCATCACTTTACCTGTTACCACTGGTCTGGAAAAAAAAAATTTCCTTAACGCCTCTTTTTGTAGGAGTAAAAGGATGAATCCTTTCCCTTGTTTTTGATCATTAAACATTCTTTACCATCATCAACTCTTTGTAGCTTTGGACTAAATGATAAAATCCATACTTGAGACTGCAGATGCTTTTAGGTGTCATTAAGGATCATTTACGTGCAGAACAGTGCTGTATAATAGAGGCCACTAGGGTAAGAAATTATATCTGTCTTCTGTTAGAGGTACAGGGTAACTTTACGTCAGCAGAAATTACTTACTGGGACATGGAATCTGCATTAGAATACTGAATGTGGGTGTGGGAGGGGGATGGAAGAAGGCAAACTTGAGCACCTTTGGGGGTTCATCTCACTCTCACAGTGCATGTTCATGTAGAGATTCTTGATTCCCATAGCTCTTTTCAAACTACAGAAAGACTATGCTCAAATGTGGTAGTTTGGACTACATTTGTATAAATCAAATTAATATCCAGTTTCAGGCTATCCACTGCCTGCTTCCACAGGCCAAAGACTTTTCCTTCTTCCCTGGCCTGTTGATTAGTGTCTTAATTTCTGCCTTCTGTGTTTTTTCCTGGTTTTGCATTTTTGTCACCAGACGTGGATTTCTGCACCCACCTACCTGAAGCATGTGGTTGCATGGGGAGTGCTTGTGCCTGTTTGTGATGATACCAATACACTTGAACTTGTTGCTGGTTAGTTGGCGGCAGTCACCACTCCCTGCTCCACACTGCTGCATGGCAGCCAGTTGTATACTTGCCCTCCTAAGATGAGACAGGCGTTTTAAGCCAACGGGCTCCCTCTGTATTGGAAAGAAATTGGATGCTTTTGCTGCTTCCATGCCTGCTGCTTCCTCTCAGAGGTACATCATTGTTTATTAAAGCTTTCCATCTTCTGCACTACAGGCCCAGTTTTTCGTTAGGCAAGCAGTTGTGTGGCTTGCAGCATGGTCTTTCTGAGGATGCTGCTCATTAACTTATGCTGTGGCATGCTTGCTGGAAGGCTGGCATGAGCTTTCTGCCTTTCTTCCCTTGTACTTGAAGGCCTGGGAGAATCAGGCATTTCCTGCGGTCTGTGGAGGCTCAGCAAGAAAGGGAGACTGGCTGAGCAATGTATTACCTATCTCTTCTTTATTTATTTAAAGATTGTTTCACTACCTTGTAAAGTTCAAAGGATTACTCAGTGCACTGGTTTCTGATACTGAACAAGCGGGAAATGTTAGTGGTTATGTTAATGTTGCTTCTGTCCCTCATGGCTCTCACTTTTGAAAAATCAAAGTGGTTTTAATGTGCTTGGCATGGGAGCTTTGATTTGAAATGAGTAACATCAGCCATATTAAAAGGGTGATAAATTACATTGGAAAACTTGTTTGTTTCTAGTAGCAACAGTAGTTATACCACAAGTAAAGTAAGGGCAGAATCACTTAAAATGTATGTGTTTGCCTCTGATGACTCTTAACAATCTGTGCTGCACTGCTGTTTGCTTGTGTTGTCTCATGGTTGCTTTTTTCTGGGGCTGAAGCCAAATCCCTTCATTGAAAGGGTCATCAACCATTGGAACAGACTGCCCAGGGAGGTGGTTGAATCCCTGAACATGTTTAGAAGTTGTGTAGGTATGAAACTTACGGACATGGTTTAGTGGTAGGCTTGGGTAGGGTTAGGTTGATGGTTGGACTTGATTTCCAACCTAGAACATTCTATGATCCTCAGCTTGTAGGCACTCATGACACTGCCACCTTGGATTTGGCTCTGCACTAGTGGTAGAGAACGCCCTTCCTCTGGAATGAGTGATGATTATGAAGGGCTATGCCCAGCCCTTGAACTCCAAGGGCTGTTCCCTTGGAGTCCAGCTTTTCAAGCTGTTTTTGCCTGTTGCATGTTGCTGTATGTGTTCATTAAAAGCAATGTGAATTCATGAGTAAAAGGATAGATTGAATATATAACAGAGTAAACTCTAATAGATTTGTATATGAGAAGCAGCTTGACATAGTTCTGTATCAGAGATTTATAACCTAATAATTCTTTTGCTTGCACAGCAGGAACTGAAACAGCATGTAGTTATTTACATATAGGGAGCATTAAACAGCCACCTCTTTAAGCCATACGCGAACATAAAAATCCAAGAACCGCTGCTGAGTAATGGGTAGCTGCAAAGGATGAGAATAAAAATGAAGCAGAAACAAATGCAATGAAAAGGTATTATTGCAAGAAGTGGCTGTGACAGCGGTGTATTATATCCTTACACTGCAGTGAAAATGTGACCCTGTAAATCTGTATCCTCTTGCTTCTTGCATTAGCACAACAGACGTTGAACAGGTTTGCTTTGTATTCCCCTCTACTTGTGGTGATCTGTTGGGGGCTTGGCTATGCCTTATTGCTTTACCATGAGGAATCAGAGAATGGGATGCCACATTGGTCTGGGCTGCTCTGGAGTTCATTGCCCCTTTGAGTCAGTTGTGACCCTGAAACCTTTTTTTTGTTTGTGTTTTTAATT
Organism: Upupa epops; assembly: GCA_013397515.1. NCBI lineage: Eukaryota > Metazoa > Chordata > Aves > Bucerotiformes > Upupidae > Upupa > Upupa epops. The sequence continues at coordinate 181,423 of VZRI01005198.1, read as the reverse complement.
TACTCTCAGTTAGCTTTGAGGGTGGCTGTGTTGCTGTGTAGTAACCTAGTCACTATAGTGCCTTGGAGATGCAGTGCCAGGGAGCTGGCTCCAGAAATGTCTCTGATCCTGCAGGGATTAGGATTAATTTGACCAGGTGCCAAGACGCACTCCTGTGACTGTATTGCCTGGACTGCAGTGCTGCCCGCAGTGCTGGCATCGGCTCCTTGGCTTTGCTGTAGCTACTGTGGATACTCAACAGCTCCCATGGCTGCTACAGTATATGGGTACATGATGTGGATGTTTTAGTTTTGAGGTTGGCAAAGAATTTAGGAGCTGTTAGTGGTTTTTCCTTCCTCTTTTGGAAGAAAAATTTATGGAGGGACATTCTCTTTGGAGAAGTTGCTGCTCTCTTTCTGCATGGTATGAGTAAATACACAAAGAGGCTTTCCTTCTATCACAGAATCACAGAATGTTAGGGTTTGGAAGTGACCTCAAAAGATCATCTAGTCCAACCCCTGTGCTAGAGCAGGATCACCTAGATAAAATACTAGGTTTTAATATGCTCTTCCCATTGGATGCTTAATTTCTTGAAACATGCTGCCTGCTCTCCTGTCCTTTTCCATTTCTAATACTAATTAAAAACAAGAATTTGAAAATAATTCCATAATAAAGAGTAGGCATCCTCAGATGAGTGCAGCAGAGTTTTGCAGAAACCATGCTTATCCTATAGCCATGTTCTGATGGTAGGTCTCAATACTAGGGTCTCACCATATGGTTTAGATACACATAGCTGTTAGTTGTGAGAATCATATTCCCTTCAGATAAATGTGCTTCAGAATGTCCTTACTGTTGGAGTCTCCTATGGTATGGATGAGGAGCCTGAGAAGAGTGAATTTTGTTTTTTAGGATAAAAGGATCAGCTAGTTTCTGTGATAGAGGGAGATAAGACAATGATCTTCTATCACAGAACTAAAGTGCTGTTTCCTACTACCAGGGCACTGTTTCTAGGGCGTATTAGCAAAATCCTGTCCTTTACATCACTGTCATCTTTCAATCCTCCGCATCACTGTGTCCTGAAGGGAAGGTGATGAAAAATGTGGATGGCAGTAGACTTAAGAAACTCTTTGTTCTTAAAACCTCGCTATTTCTAGGTAGGATTTTAGAAATCTCAACTGTATTTTAATTTGGTGTGGCAAATTATAATTACTGTGAATGAGGTAAGAAACTAATTTAAACACAGCAAGTGTAGTGGAGAATCCAATTTTCAGAAATCAGTGGAAATGTAATTGGAGTCATTAAGTGCTGACTTTGGTAATTAAGAGTCAGTTTTTGACGTTTCAGGCTTATGTTGCTAATTGTCCATGGAGTGGGTGGAAAAATATTTAGTTCACCACTAAATTGGTTGTTCCTTAGACCTGTGTAGCCAACAGGGCATGAACACTGCCCAGTGACTTGGGGGTACTCACAGCATTCAAGGTTTTCTTGCTCTGTTCCCAAACTCCTTGTTCCATAGTGGCTGCCCTGTGTGCCGGGGCCAGTGCCCCACTGCTGTGTGGGAGGCTGGTACTGGGGGACTGGGGCTTGGAGGAGACCCGCTGCCACTGGCAGGATAGGCATGGGCTTCAGCTGCTTTGGCCGGAGTGAGCAATTCAGCTGTCCCTGGTTATTTTCTGGTCCAGAGTAGACTCGTGTGGGAAGTAGACTGCTATAGGAGTCACTTCATCTCAAAACAGGGACTGGCCATGCTTAGCCAAGGTTTTGGTAACATGGCAAATGGCTACCAAGAGGCGTTGCTTCATTGGCAGATGATGTCGTGCAGCAGTGTGTCATGGAATGTAGAGCAAAAGAGCATCTGTCTTGAAAATATTCAGGAGGAGGCTTTTTCAAAGCCTTAACCTATCTTGCTTTCAAACTTCCATCTTAGTTTGCAGGTCCATTCTTCTGCAAACTTTAAGTGCTGTTCAAATTATTCATAACAGAAATCAGTGGTAAAAGGTCATCCTCTACACTGTGGTTGCAGAATTATCTGTAAGAAGTTGAGATGTTAATGCATTTTTAACTCCTGCAGTTCTTGGCACACTTTTGTTATGGTAATGGAGAAACCATAAGAAATATCCTATCATGCTGATAGTTATCATCTTATAAAACAAGTCTTATGTTTACTTTCCTATTAGAAATGCTAGTTTTTCCAACGTTATCTATAAGGCTTTTTTTCTTTCATTCTGTTGTTTTCCAAAACCCCAGATAATGCTACTGTTTGGGCCTCCAGCATAGAAGCTGATGTGATAGTTTTCCTGCTTTCACATCCACAAACAAATCCATTGACAGCTGAGATCTCTTGCTCTGTCTTTGAGTTTGTAGTTATCTTATAGCCCAGAGGAAGCCAGGACTGGTTTAAAATGTGTTTTAAAAACTTTGCCTGTGCCCATTTTTTAAGTGTTTGAAAACCATTGGCAATTTAAATGTTTGTTTTAACCCAAAATCCCCTTTTTGCAGTTGTGTTTTTCACAGTGCCTTGCAAAATTGCATTTTCTGTTTCTTTCCAGGGGTTCTTACCTTTAAAAGTGAACAGGTGGTTTCTTGTGTACTTATTTTTTTGTGCTAGGTGTGGGGTGTCCTATGAAAAGCATGTGATACTCTTTGGAACTGGACACCTGCTAGGCTGCGCATCTGGAAGTTGATACCCCAGGGAAGTACTTACTGGAGCAGCCTCTGCCACCCAGTAATGTTCAGAAGGTAGAATCACAGAACCACAGAATGGTAGAGGTTGGAAGGAACCTCTGAAGGTCATCTAGGCCAACCCCCAATAATCGTGGTATCCCTCCCCTGTTCCTTTGCAGCTGTGTGGTTTTCTGGGTAATATATTTTTTGCATTCCTTGTGATCTCTGAAAATGGTGCTACCAAAGCCAGAGAAGTGCTTCAAATAGGTAGAAGTTGTTGAAGAATCTCACCAAGCATTATCAGCCAGGATGGTTTCACTGCCTGGTCTTCCATACATTCTGAGAACAACTCTTGCATTTGGTGATGGGTGTTTTGAGGTTGGGATATGAACTGGGTTTTCTGTAGCCTCCTCTCCTGGGTACTGGGTACCCAAACTAAGCTCCTGCTTGCAGCTGCAGGATAGGGAAGTAATGAGGATATGCTTTGCTTTAGGCAAAATTTCATTCCTGTTACTTTCCCCTCCCTTTTTAATTTTGTTTTATTTCTTTAGACAGTCTGTGTTGCTGCCTAATTGGATTACTAGGTCACTTACCAACTGACTGTGGGCTGTACAGGACTGGAATCCGTCCCTGAGGCTTAGTAATTTGGGGGACTGATGTAGGCTGGCAGCCTGCTAAGCAACTACAGTCCCATGGGGTCTCAGCAGAAAATGGCATTTCCCACCGAACTCTACAATGGCTGCATAAAGGAGCAGATTTATTCCTTCCATTTCCCATTTGACTTTTTTGCTTTAAGGAAGAGAAACTTCAAAATTGCTTGTTTTGAAGTGTGCTGGGTGGTGCATAGCCTCCAAGGAGGACAGGCCATTTTCTGGGAAAGCCATTGAAATGTAAAACCTCAAATGCAGTCCAGATGTTTGCACATTAGAGATCAACAGCTCTTACTTAAAAAGTGTGCTCTGTATCTTAAACAAAATACCTCCTTGCCGTTTCCATGGTAAGCTCTTTTTCATAATTGAATACCAGTCATAAATGGTTACATAAAGCACAAGCAAGCTACATGTCTCACCATCTCTGAAGACTGTACTTAGCAATGTGTTTGCTCTTTACACAGGGGAGTGTGCTGGTACCTGTCGGTGAGGCTTGAGCCAGGACGCAGCCACTCAGTCCATCAGCCCTGTACCCCTAATTGCCCAGCTACCTGAAGAGGCTTCTTCTTGTCTAAGAGGTGGCCCATGAACTCATTGTCTTCAGATGCTTCTGCTAAGCGGAAGCCAACTATAGGAACCATGAAGGCCAGAATCTATTAATGGGACTACACAGAGAAAAACTTGGACCGCCTGCTTTCAAGGTATCTCTCTGCATATATTACTGTCAAACTCTTTTAATGGAGCTCCTGTATTTGCCTAGGAGATCTTAGACCTTTGAAAAATAAGCGATCTTGCCAAGGTGAGTACAAATGATGTGTCAGAACATGTTTAGAAAACTTAATTTCTAATTATTTTAGTTCTTCCTTTAGTGACAGCAGTGTTTTAAAGAAAAAAAGATAAAGCTATGCTGCTTCTGGGACAAGAACTCTGCTGTTTTAATTCTAGATTTCTATAGTTTAAGTATGTGGGTGTCTGTGGTGTCATCATGTCCCTCCATGTGCCTGTTTAATGATGAGGATTTGAGATTTGATTCTCACTTGCTTAATGTTTTTCAAATGGACTCAGCAGCTGTTTAAAAAAATTCACCCCAAAATCCCCTTTGAAAACCAAAGGTATTAAGAAGGCCTCAAGGTTTTGATGCCTGAGGCTTGGCCATGCTGTATTCCCACTATTCCCACTGGTGGAGCTCCTTGCAAGGAGCAGGTTCTCCTCCTGGGTACCTGGTGTGCATCATTGGTCCTTACCTAGGGCCTTTCTGCCCATTCCCCTCTGTCCTGCCTGGTGTGGGTCCTTGTCAGTGGCTGTCCCAGAAATATGCCAGTAGGTCTCCCAGCTGGAGTAGACATGCTAGCAGTACAACTGTAGGCTGGGAGGATGAGCCAGAGCTGCCAAGCCTAGCTAGGTATGTGTCACACAACCATCCATGTGTGCAGTGCCTGTGGGTCTCCTGGCCTGACCTTGCCTGTCACTGTTGTGGGATGCTGCCCGGTCACCAAACCCCTGCCTGGAGTCATGTAATGGTGGTGGTGGATGCAGCATACTGGGTTTATCACTACCAGCAGTGCTGCCTGTGCAGGTGGATGATGCCAAATCCCAGCCTGTGTCCATGCAGCTTTCATGGTGGACTGGGAGTGTGTCCATAGTCATTATGTCACTTTACATGACTTGTGGATGTTGCTTTACTGCTTTTCCCTCCCTGTAGCATCACTGATTCACAGGCAGTCGCTGTGTCTCCAGCTCTGAGCTCTCAGCACTTCCCGACTGCTGCACATATGGTGTGTGAAATTACCTAGTGCTCAGTGGCCCACGTGCTGCTGGCAGCAGTGGTGCCAACTAGCAGTGGAGTGGCAGACTGAACTCTGAATTTTCCCCTCTTCTCCAGAGGGAGGGCTTGAGAATTTTTGTTCTTTTGTTCATCTGAATTTGTATTGCAAAGTGTGTTGGAAATAAGCCCTCTGCCTGTGTGTGGAGAGGAGAGAAACGGTTGTGGAGGAGGTGACAACAAAGCTATTGTCTTACTTTTCTCCATCTGGGAAGTAAGATGCAGTGGGGTTTCTTACTTCCTGCCTCAGCATCGGGGACAAACTGAGTATGTGCTGATGGGGTGGACCTGATCTTGTCAGGAAGCCTTCAACACTGATGGCTCTGTGCAGTGTGTCCCTGTGCTTTAGCCCAGAGGTGAGCTTGTCTTCTGATGGAGGATTTGTGGGTGGTTTTTTTTTTTCATGGCTGTCACTGGCTTCTATGCCTGTTCAGGTCCATGTGCTGGATCCTGTGCTCTGGTAAAGAAAAGATGGCACCGGGTGGTTTCCACTTTTTAAGGTGGCTGATCCCTACGTGTGCCCCCAGGACCTGGGAAGGGAGGAGGGGTGCAAAGCAGGTGATCTGCAGCCTTGGAGTTGCAATGCAACCCTTTCCTCTCCTTTTTTGAGATAAAAAAGAGGAGGGAGGTGAGGAAGGTGTATGGATGGTATTTGTGTTTTTCCCATCCTGTTGTGGTCCTTCTGCAGTGCTGCATGACCCTAGTCCACCAGCCCTGCCATCCTCTACCTATGGCAGAGAGGAGCACTGGGGCTGTTTTGGGGCTTGGGGGGATGACATTGCTGTATCATCACCCACGTGTAGTCTTCTGTGCAGCCTGAAAGCATGGGGAAGTGTTTGGTTCTGGTGGAAGCTGAAGTCCTGCTGCAAAGGGATGCTCCTGGCTGTGGAGCAGCTACTTTCTCACTTGCTCCCTCTCCCTCCCCACTTTTCTGGTTTTCCCTCAGGTTTTTGCAAACTGTGAAGCTGCTAATGTAAAACGAAGGCATGGAAATTTCATACTGTAGCAATTAATCAGCCCCCCCTAATACTTTCCAGTTGTGAATTGCCATTGCTAACAGATGTGTGCTCTTGCAGTTGAGCAGCTGATCCTGCCAGGAGCTGACGGTGGGTTATGTTTTGGTTGGTTACCACGTTCTAGGAAGCTGTAATGCTCCCCTACCCAAATATAGCTCTCTGATTAGTTTAACAGAAATTTTCCAGTTATTAGTTAAACATGTTTTTTTTATTTATATTTTTCCCCTCCTGCACTTATGTGAAATCAAAATAGAAAAGGTGTTATGTTGTCATAGGACAGCTGGTGTGTTTCTAGGCTTTGGCTTGTTTCCTGCAGCATGTGAGAGCTGGTCAGGCTATTCCTGTTTGATTTTGTTAGGTGTAGCATTATTTCTGCTGTAGGCCATACACACACAGATCTCCTTGCCAGAGTTTTGGAAAAAAAAGAAAAAACAAGGAATTTTCCCTTTAACAATCTGATTGCTCAGAAGTGGGATTTCTTGCCCTCTGGCATCCCCAAGCCAGAGAACTCAGAGTAACAGAGGTTATGATTTGGAGAGGGATGGTGAGGAGTTGGTTCAGGCTGAACCCTGTGATGTGCCTTGTTGAGTGCAATCCATACAGGGCAGAGCTGTTTCCATCTGCCTGGTGTCTGTGGGATGTAGCTGGCTGGTGCATTTTGATTAAAACGTTTCAGGGAGGGGAAAATAAAGACACAACTAAGCGCATTTCCTATCCTGGGTTTTAGGAGACACTTCAGGGAGCATGCTTGGCTGAATAAGGGCAAAGGCGAATTGCAAAAAGCACTTACTAAACTTGTCTGGGGATTTCAGCACTCTAGTTTGTGATGTGAAAGCTGGGCTTTTCTTTAAGAAACAGCAATATAAGCCGACAAGCCTAAAGACTCAGATTAATTTAGAAACTCTACAGCTGGGGGTGGAGGGGTTGAAACAGAAGTGCAGCAACTCAGACTGACCTTTCCATCAACTCTACTACTCCTCCAAAGACATGTAATTTCTGAGCTGGGTTTGAAATGTGGGGTCCTTGGGTGGCAGGGTGTACCTCTGACACTAGGGTACCCCCTTGCTCCCCAAATGGCACCAGACCTCCATGTGTGGCATTTTGTGGCTGGTGTGGGTTGAGGCTGTCGATCATTCTACCCAGTCGGCATAGTGTATCACTGCTGAAGCAGCAGTACGAGAATCGGTCCACAAAGTGCTGAGCAAGGCACAGAGGCCATTTTGCAATACAGAGGAGCAGCTCTTCTGTGCAACTTAGAGAAGTTGGCTTGCAGCTGTCTGACATGGAGCCATGGCTGTTATAAAGGATTTAATTATTGTGATGGACCCAACGTAACGAAAGAAACAGGCCCGTTCATGTTTTGCTGTGATGCTGAGCATGGTTACTTTTACTTCCCTCTTTCCTTCTCCTCCCTCTTGTCCAACATAAAGCTACAAAGTGAAAGATGATAGCAGTGTTACTCTTTCCCAGGCTGCCATATACAGTTGTTTCTATGATCTTTGTTTATATAGATCTAAGGTAGATTAAAGTGCCTTTTAAAATCGGAGTTCTTGTCAGGAGGTTGGGTGAGCCTGTCTGTGTATCTTACAGAAAGTATTTCAGACCTCCTGGTACCTTCCATCCTCCTTCCCTAATCTCCCATTTGTGCAGCTGTGTATTCTCTGTCCTCCCTACAAGCCTCCTGCTGCTCTAGAAAATTTTTAACCATTTAGGCAGTCTAGTAAAGCTACGGGCAGACTCCCTTCCAGTATTTATTAACCCATATTGCCTTCCACAAACAGCAGAGAAGCGGGCTTATCTGTCTTCAGGGCCCTTTTGGAGGGAGTTGAGAACCTTGATGCTGGTAAATGTTCACACCCACAACAAAGGTGAGCCTCTCCATAAATAAGTTGCTAGCCTGCCTGGAAGGACAGAGGCTGGAGTGGCGGAGGCTTGGGAAGATGCAGTCAGGTTGCCCAGACTGAAACAATGCTGCAGAAAATAAAATCCAGGTCTCATTCCCTGTCTACTCTTTGTTAATAGGATGGGTCTACTGACTGATGAATTTCACTTGGATTATTTTCCCGTTTAGTCTTTTCTGTACACAGGTCATTGAACGACCAAACTCTCTCCTAAAGCTGTTTTAATAAACATGTTTTCTTAGATTTCTTAAGAGCATGTGCACATGTGTTTTCCTCTTTATGATCTTAGATTTCAGTGGTATTTAAGACCAATTTTTCAAAATTGAGTTATGTAGAAGCATAAACCTCTTTCCTGTTCACTTTAGATACTATACTGTTTCTTAAACTGCTGCATGCATGTACCCATGTGCAAAACTGCAGTCCTTGTGGGCTTAAGAAGCATCTCTAGGTCACTGCAGAAATTTGGGAGTGCCTTGCTGCTTCTTGTGCTGTGCCTCTTAGCGATGCAGGTGATTCGTCTGAGTTCACACAGCAGAACACAACGTGGATATGGAGAACTGCCAAGTTTTTGTGACTGACTAGGGAAATCCTACAAGTAAACCATTAAAAAAGGTTTTTTTGGAAGGCAGTTGGAAGAGTACGAAACTTTGCTTTTTGTATTAGGTTGGTAAGAGTGTTAAGGCAGCTGCAGTTTGAGCTCTCTGTAAGTAATTCAGGTATCTCCTTACCTTTACTTGCCCAAATGCTCCAACAAGTAACAGTTGATCTGTTTCTTATGTAAAGGAGCAAAAGGAAGGCTGCTGTTTCTGCTCCAAGCATCACTGAAGTTCTGCTTGTTCAGCACAAGGGGAGTTCTTGCTGCCTAGTTTGGTGTGCTGGCCTGTCTCTTGGAGTTGTACAACAATATGGGCAGGAACAACCTTTGCAACAGGGCCCTGTGTTACAGACATGTACATGAGGAGTTTGTAGCCCAAAAGTACAAGAGTTGGATAAACTTCTATATGAAAACTGCTCTTTTGTAAAGGCAGGAGGCTGGGGAGTGCACTGCGTAGGCACAGAACAAGTGGATATCTCGTATGTTGCCTGGTTGTCTGAAGTGAAGAGAATTGCAGCCACTGCTGACCAGAGCCTTACCGACTGTGCCCGGGACTGTAGGGGAGGCTTCTGCCCTGCTGGATATCCAACCTGTTTTAGAGGTTTCTGCTTTAATCTTGGTGGTCATTCTGCTCTTAGCATTGATCCTGCAGATTACAACAGTAATCTGTAAGTCTGCTGGCTTTATGAATTCCACTTAGGTCATGGGGTCTCTGCAGTGTTTAGGTCTCTTACAGGTTTGAATGGTTTTATTTCAGAAGGTCAGAATGGAGGAGAAGGCACACTAACTCATTTCCAGAACCAGGCTGCGTTGGGAGTTCTGTCTGTTACCAGTGAGTTATGCTTAAGTTCAACTCTGTTTTGGTAGCACTGTTCATTCCACTGAGACCTGAGATTGTTACACAAGCTTCTCATCAATAGTTTAAAGCCTAATTAAATACTCTCTGCTCTCAGTTGTAAGGAAGCTACTGTTTTAATTACAGAAGCTTTCTTCTGACATGCAAAGTGTTCAGCTATCAAGAAAAGTGTAGCGGTTTCATAAACTTGATCTGCACGCTTTCTGATAACCTCAGTTGAGTTCAGCACAAAGCTGACCAGAAGATACACTAGTAAGGTATAAATTATACAACCCATTGCAGTTTGCATCATGCCATCATGCACAGCTGGTGTTCTAGAACACTTGCATGCAAGTTTCCATTCTTTGCTGTCTGTGGAGCAAATGAAAAATAGTTTGTATTCTCTCCCCCTTTCTTCCTCAGACCATTTTTGTCCTGTTAGCTTTCAAAAGACATTTCTTGAGCGGAGAGCTTGGAATTTAGACAGAAAATTCAGGAGTTGCTGTCCCAGGAGGTGTGGCAATAGGGAACATCGTTTAGTGGATATGGTGGTGTTGAGTGAATGGTGAGACTTGATCTTGAGGTCTCTTCTAACCTTAATGATTCTATGAAGAACTGTCGTGGTCTTTTATAAAATATGTAAGACACCTTTAAATGGTTGATGTAAACTGGGGCTCTGGTAATTTTGAAAATGGGAAGATATCCATGCATGCCGCTCCTATAAAACTTGTCTGTTGTTTGGTTGTGGGTTTTTGAGCATCTGGAATGATGTTCTGATTTTCACAGGATACTTGGTGTTCAATCAAGAGCTCACTGTTTCATTTCTTTCTGCCTCATTTACTCTCTTGTATAAGAGACAAATAATATTGATACAAGAGAGCTGCATGAAAAAGCACTTATGTAGTAGTGGTATGCCCTGTGTAAGGTACTGTTTAGATGGAGGGCCCTTAGGGGCAGCAGGGTGCCTTGTACAACCTTTTGAAATTCTTTCAAACTGGTGAGCAAGGCTCCACTGGCTCAAAACAGCCTGGCGTGTTTCATGTAGGAGTTGAAATCAGTCTTGATAGAAGCTGTAGCCATGCTTCTCTATAGCGTGGCATTTCATCTGGCTTCTCTTGTAACCCTGGTTAGTCATCTTTCATGTTAATTTTTCATTCTCTTCTGATTTGCAAACCAGATTCTGCTTGGTGGATGGTGCGTATCGTTACAAGAATTTGCCCTAGCAACCAGACAGATTTCCAAAAATAGCTTATCCCAGCATTGCAGAGCATCTCTGAACCTCAGGATGCTGTGCTGCAGCCTCTCTGAGTGGTTAAAGGTTTTTCTTTTATTTCTAATGGTTAATCAAAACCAAACCATGGTGTGGGTGGAAGTGAATTAGTGTGCGGAGTAATGCCATTTGAGGTACAAGAGAAATTCCTACCATGTTTTCATGCTGAAGAAGAATGCCTTTGAAGCTAAAGGATTTCTTCTGTGTATCCACGTGTATGATTTTGTTTACAGCTTGTTATCTGGACAGTCATCTGCTCAGGGAGCACTTGATCTTGAGAAACTTGTGTAGTGCCTGGGTTGGCTGTGCCAGTTTCGAAGTTCTCTACTGAAGTGATTGCTTTTGAGTCTCTTGACTGTGGTACCTAGAGGACCATGGCACTGAGCAGTGAGATGGCCAAGCAGTGAGGTTGATATGGTTGCATACGTCTCTGCTATGATTGTTTTTTGTGCTAGTCAACATAGGAAATATTTCAAGATCCTGTTGGAGTATGGCCATTTTCTTTTCCCTGTCTCTCCAGTGTAATAAGATTCTAGTACTTGGAATATTATTACATTTCTATAGCACTGCAGGAGCATGAGAATTTATAGAGATGTGTTCAGCTGCTGATTATCTTCTGCTGTGGCAGTGCTTTTTGCAATGATTATCTTTTCACTGCTTTTGGAGGGCATTCTGCAGTCTGGTGTGTTGTTATAGTCTCCTTTCCTGATTATCAACTTCAGTTCTCTTGCAAATCCTTTCCTCTTGCCATCTCCTTTTTTCTATATTTAAAAGTTACAGCTCATGTATTTTCTTAAATGCTTTCCCTGAATATTTTTCTTTTTAATGCAAACTCAAAATGAGGGATTTTAAATAATCACCTCTGCATTTTTCATGCATAAATTGTAATTGCAGTTGCTTGGAAAATGTAAATGCTTCCCTATGAAACGTGAAGAAATCAAGAACATTCTCACTCTGCTCTGGTTTAAAACTTGGCTTGAATCAGAGAAGGGAGTAAAAGTAGCTACTCTGAACTTGAATGATGAGTGTTGTCTTGGCAGTGAGCAGGGGGCTTGGCTGGAAAGTGTAAGCATGGTTTTAGGTTCCTGCTCTTCTTCCCAAGACAAATCTAATCCTCCTAAATGAATAGCTATGGGATGGACGGACGGATGGATGGATGGATGGATGGATGGATGGATGGATGGATTTTCTGGGATTTATCTTCTTTAAAAAGAAACTTTCATTCCTCAACTGAAAGACTTTTCATGTGAAAAAACGTTTCATAGCTCTTGTTTTCAAGTATTGTTTTTGACAGACACCTTTTTCTGATGCTATCTGGTTTGCCTGGAGGAGTGAGGGTATAGTAACTTGAACCTGCAGATGGGGCTCATCCTGTAAGCAAGAAAATAAAACTCATTAGAGTAGAACCCATTGCAACATGCACTTTGCAGAGAGGGGAAAAGCAAGCATGGCAGATACCAAGCTGAAAGACAAAGTGTGAGGTTCTTGTGCAGTCACAGAGGCTGTATTTACAGATTTAACTCTGCACTGTTTCCAGGGAGCAGGGTTGTTTTTGGAGAGATGGTTTCTCTTGCCTGGGCTTGCTTATGTGCTACGGGAACCAGCTTACAAAGTAACTTGACTGTTTAAACAGCTTAGCCTTCATCATGAATAAGAAGAGATGCATTCAGTAAAACAATAAAATAATGGCAAAATACGTTGGATTAAGCTTCTGCTTAATATCATACAGCATCTGGATTGCTGTGTTCAGTTTTGAGCTCCCCAATCCCGAGAGGAACTGGTTGCTACTGGAGAGAGTCCAGCAAAGAGCTACTAAGATGATCAGGAGCTGGGGCATCTTTCTTATGAGGAGAGGCTAAGAACTGGGTCTGTTTAACGTGGAGGAGAAGGAGACTGAAGGGACATCTCATAAACACTTATAAGCATCTAAAGGGTGAATGTGAGGATGATGGGACCAGGTTGTTCTTGAAGTTGCCCAGCAACTGGAACATAGGAGGCTGAATTTGAACACAAGGAAAAACGCTTTTACCTGAGAAGTTAGCAGAGCCCTGGAACAGACAGAGAGGTTGAGGAGTCTCGAGACATTCAGAACCTGCCTAGACGTGTTCCTTTGTGGTCTGCTCCAGGAGTGTCTACTCTGGCAGAGGATTTGGGCTAGATGATCTCTGAAGGTCCCTTTCAACCCCTACCCTTTATTATTCTGTGATTCCAGATCAATTTTTGATCATGCCCACATGTTTTTTTTATGGTAGCCATTGCTGAAGAGCCAGCTGCTTCTCTGAACATTTTGCTGAGAGGCCTCTCTGACTGAGCTGATACAAATTGTGAACATGAATTTTATGGTGCGACAGGTTGTCAGAGAGATATAACTATGGGCTTGGACCAAAGCCAAGTGACATTCATGGAAAAGTCTTAAACTTGTGTTGGTAGGCTCTCTGTTGTGTCCAAAATGTCTTTAATTTATTTAATGATGACCACTGTAAATATCTTTTGGATAATACAAGGAATTATGAATTTATGCTCATTTTTCTCTTCACTGTGATAGGTCTGGGTCAAAAGAGTATCTGCTCTTAGGAACTGAGGAAGGCAAGTGTGTAATATCCCAGGGCTTTGTTTCTGATTTAATCAAGGTGTACCATGCAAGTTTTTCTTACTCCACTTTCAAAAGCAGAAATTCCTTTAGTACATTAGCTTATTTATGTATCTATATTCCTTTAGACTACAACTGGGAACTGTTTAAAAAAAAAAAGCAAGCCCAAAATAAACCGATCCTTAGAAGGGAATTAAAGCAGTGGCTGCAGGATAGAAACCAGACAGTAGTGGTCAGTGGGACAGAGTCTAGTTGAAGGCCTGTATCTAGTGGAGTCCCACACGGAGCAGTACTGGGACCAGTCCTCTTCAATCTATTCATTAATGACTTGGATGAGGGACTAGGGTGCATTGTCAGCATGTCTGCTGATGACGCAAAGCTGGATGGTGTTGCCAACACCTCAGCAGACTGTGCTGCCATTCAGCGAGACCTGGACAGGCTAGAGAGCTGGGAAGAGAGAAATTGAATAAAGTGCAACAAGCATAAGTGTGCAGTCTTGCATGTGGGCAAGAACAGCCCCAGGTCTTGGTGTAAAGTGGGGACTGACCTGTTGGACAGTAGTGTAGGAGAAAGGGACCTGGAGGTCCTAGTGGACAGCATGATGCCTATGAGCCAGCAATGTGCTCTTGTCACTGAGGGCCAACAGCATCCTGGAGTGGATCACAATGGGGAGTAGTTAGCAGATCAAGGAAGGTTCTTCTCCCCCTCTACTCTGCACTGGTGAGACCACATCTCACTAGTATGTGAGTATTGTGTCCAGTTCTGGGCCCCTCAGTTCAAGAAGGACGCAGAGATGCTGGAGGGTGTCCAGCATAGAGCAACAAAGATGATGAAGGAAGTAGAGCACCTCCCTTATGAGAAAAGGCTGAGAGCTGGGTCTCTTGAGCTTGGAGAAGAGGAGGCTGAGGGGTGACCTCATGAATGTCTATGAATCTGTGGGGGGTGGGTGTCAGGAGGCTGGAGCCAGGCTCTTCTCAAGGTCATCTGGTGATAGGACAAGGGGCAATGGGTGCAAGCTAGAACACAGGAGGTTCCATAGAAACATCAGCAGGAACTTCTTCTCAGTGAGCATAACAGAGCATTGGAACAGGCTGCTCAGGGGGGTGTCGAGTCTCTGTCTCTGGAGACGTTCAAAACCCACCTGAATATGCTCCTGTGCAACTTGATCTAGTTGGTCCTGCTGTGGCAGGGGGACTGGAGTAGATGATCTTTCAAGGTCCCTTCCAATCCCTAATGATTCTGTGATTTCGTCTAGATGCGTGACATGCAAGATGTACGTTCTTGAGTGCCATAAGTTATACAGATTGTTAATACAGAAGATGGAGGACTGCTCAAATTAGAATAGCATGCCAGACATTTAGAAGAGTCAATCAGATGTGATATTTCCACTGAATTACATGAGAGTGCTTTTTCATTATTTGCATTCTCTAGACTGTTCTGTACTCTCTAGTATATTCTTGCCATCTGTGTTTAGTTTCCAGAAGTTTATATACATTATCTTCTTTTTATGCCAAACAATATAACATTTATCACTAGTTTCATGAGTTGTTGTTTCAAGGAGGGAAAAAATCTGTATGAATTTGCCTGTAACTTTGAGTTCAGCTTTGGCACCGTGCACAGCATATACCATCTGCGTCACAAAGGAGGATGAAAACCAAGAACTATCTGAAGCAAGTTACCATGTAGTTGTCTTAAAGTCATTTACGGTCACAAAAATTTTTGGGAGTGTAACTGATGCTTCACTATGGGTTGCTAATATGGCTTTTAACCCTTAATACACTGTAGCAAGAAAATAAGGCTCATGTTTTCAAAGAGGTGGTAATACTCAGCATTGCAGTCGGGACTCAGTCCTGAGAAGAGCCTACAGAATTAGGGCTGGGTTTTCCCTGTGGGATCTCCTGTGGAGCTGCACTGTCCCCTCCCTCCCTTATCACCACACAGAGGGGTCTTGGGCAAGGACGAGCCGATGTTGCATCAATGCCTAGGCCACTTGAGTGTAGAAATAGGGGCAAGGAAAAGGGAGGACTGTTTGTGCATGTGTGAAGCAGCCCTAGAAACGTTGAATAAAGCAAGGGTGTGAGGAGATGAAGGCAGGCATCTTCTGCACTGAAGAGTTTTTAGGGTCCCTTCCCAGCCTTTTCCCTCAAGGTAGACAAAGAGTGTCAAAAATGGAAAAAGGAAACATTCTGGGGCATCACAGAAAGAAGTGTCTTGTTCAGAAATTACTCTGCTTCTGAGTGGAGGTGCTTGCAGCTTTGAGAATGATGGATAAAAAGCCTGTATTGGACACAATTATAAATAAATAGAAGAACCACTGCAGTGCTAAAACTGTTTTCCATCGTCACCTCTTTTCTAATTTGAGTTACTTATGCTTGATTGTTGCAATTGATTGCAATTGTAAGAGCTAATTTTAGTGCATAAATTTTATCATGGAAGTCTGACAAGTGTTTGAGTAATGGAGGGCAACAACTGCACAGAATTTGGTATGGAATAAGCTTGTCTTCCTTTCTCTACCAAATCTTTATGTTTCATAGGCCAATATATTTGTACGTAGTCTGTTTCCTCAATGAAGAAAATTCTGCCAGATCCCCCTGTGAAAACAGAAAAGCAATTTAGAGAGTGGCGATGAGTTTTAAGAACAAGCTGAATTTACTGCAAATGGTAAAGGGATCATTGTCTTAGCTTTAAGACAAAGAGCAAAACCAATTGAATTCACCTTTAAGCTTTATATGATGGAACACAGAGTCAATAATGTTTCTTCAACTTTAAGATACAAGTCCAGTATGTTTAGTCCATGTTAAAGAACAGCATATGGGTATATAGATCTGGCCCTTTAGAAAATGTCACAGCTATTTTCCTAGCAGCCTGGTCCAATTTCCATGAAGTTCAATGTCAGGACTTGAAGCTGAAGAGATTTAGTTGCTACAGGATAAAAATCAAAGATTCATTTCTGAGTGAAATATTAACTCAAGAATAACTTTTCACATCCTGGACTCAAGATACAATACATTTGGAGCTGTTTTGTAGGGCTTTCCTTTTCTTTCAGGTGCATATGTCCAAAGAGGAGTAAGTTTGAAGGGGCAGGAGGATGTGATGAGTGCAGATGAGTTTGTGGTGTTTAAAGAATACTCTTTATATGGATTGAAAGTTGATACTAAAAGAGAAAACAGCTAATCTCATAGATTAGTTTTTGGATGCAAACTATTAAGTGATCTCATTTGTAAGATAAGTTATTAAAACTAATTGGAACTCATGCCATCTCTCACCCACGGGTTTTTAGTGTCTCCTTTCCCTTGTTTTATGTACTGTCATTCTAGTTGTGATTTGTCTTACATGCTTGTTTAAAAACAAGTTACATTTTCAAACTCCCTTTACACAAACATTTGTCTTGGTCATCCTTCCAGCATTATTCACAGATGTATGTTTTGGCAAAGTCAAGGCCAGGAGTGATGACAGGTGGAGGACTCACCTTCCTGAAACACTCTTCCTTCAGAAGAGCACTTCCTGTTGACTCATTTACATTGAATTTGGGCATTTTTAGTTCATCTCTGCCATCTGGGTTCTTATTTAAGTAGACAGTTTGTCTCTATAAGAGTGTCCTTTAAAAGAATAAAAGAGTTTAAATGTGTTCAAAATAATTAATTAAACTGCCTTTCAATTGAAAGGGAATGAGAGGAGTTTGAATTGTTTGGGGTTTTTTACTTCAAAATAAAGCCCCGGCCTTGCAAAACATTTTGAATCAATTACAAAAGGAACTTCAGTACATTTTTCTAAAATGAGGAATGAGCCAACTGCATCTGCTAGGTGTGGGAGTGACATTTCAAAATCCCACTGACAGTCGTATAATGAAACTAAACATCATCTCTCCCTTACTGGTTCTAACCAAAGAGCTCACTCCTTTCTAGGGCTGAAATTGTCCCTTCAGAAAACGGTGGAAGGCATGGACATCTTTGAGCCTGAAACAGGACAGAACCTGCAGTTCTCTACCATGATAAAATTTGATTTCTATAGGAAAGCAAATCTCAAAGCTCCCTGTCCTTAATCACATCTCAACTGGTGCCAAGAGAGACTCCTGAATTTAGTTTGCTGAGTCTGCGTGATAACACTGCGTTTTGACTTCCTGGGTCCAAAGAGACAGCCATGGCACTCAATCCTGCCTTGGTGCTGGTGGACCCAGCAGTTAGTCCTTCTGTTCCTGCAGCTGTGTGCGGGAATGGAGCTGTGGGGCTCAGCCTTCAGCCCACACATTTGTCTCCAGTTTGTGTACCACTAGCCACAGCCATCAAACGACTGTCAAAACCTAACTCTCTTCCATAGGAAGGGGTGAAAAAGGGGGAAAGCATGAAATAATTTTTGAGTAGTGAGGAGTTTCTATTTTATACTTAAAACTGTTTTCAGGTGATGCAGTAATAGTATCTTACACTGTAGTGATATGCCTCAGTTTTAAGCCTAGTAGCAATTATCTACTTATTTACATCAAAGTTTTCATTGGTATATCAGTAGGTGCATTGCAAAAGGAGACATTTGCTGTCGTTTCTGCATTAATAAAATCATAGAATCATCAGGGATCAGAAGGGACTTTGAAAGATCATCGAGTCAAATCCCCCTGCTACAGCAGGATCACCTAGATCAAGTTGCACAGGAACACATCTAGGTGAGTCTTGAACGTTTCCAGAGGAGACTCTACAACCCACTCTGGGCAGCCTGTTCCAATGCTCTGTTACCTTCACTGGGAAGAAGTTCCTGCTGATATTTATATGGAACCTCCTATGTTCCAGCTTGCACCCATTGGCCCTTGTCCTATCACCAGATGACCTTGAGAAGAGCCTGGCTCCAGCCTCCTGACACCCACCCCTCACATATTTATAGACATGAATGAGGTCACTCCTCAGCCTTCACTTCTCCAAGCTCAAGAGACCCTGCTCTCAGCCTCTTCTCATAAAGGAGGTGCTCTACTTCCTTCATCATCTTTGTTGCTCTACGTTGGACACCCTCCAGCAGCTCTGTGTCCTTCTTGAACTGAGGGGCACAGAACTGGACACAATACTCTAGATGTGGTCTCACCAGTGCAGAGTAGAGGGGGAGAAGAACCTTCCTTGATCTGCTAACTACTCCCCATTGTGATCCACACCAGGATGCTGTTGGTCCTCTTGGCCACAAGAGCACATTGCTGGCTCATAGGCATCGTGCTGTCCACTAGGACCTCCAGGTCCCTTTCTCCTACACTGCTTTCCAACAGGTCAGTCCCCAATCTATACCAAGACCTGGGGTTGTTCTTTCCCAGATTCAAGACTGTACACTTACGCTTGTTGTACTTCATTCAATTTCTCTCTGCCCAGCTCTCTAGCCTGTCCAAGTCTTGCTGAATGGCAGCACAGTCTGCTGGGGTGTTGGCGACACCATCCAGCTTTGTGTCATCAGCAGACATGCTCACAGTGCAATTATCCATGTTATTAATGAATAGATTGAAGAGGACTGATCCCAGTACAGATCCTTGAGGGGACTCCACTGGTTGCTAACAGAACAGAAACTGAAGGTGAAGACCCTGATCCAGTGAGGTCTTCTGCATGACAGCAATCACAGCGCACCAAGTGCATTCTCCCTGAGGCCTTCAGTGTTTCAGTTCATGTTGCAGTAGATCTCTTCAGGTTTTTTGCTTCCTTCACCATGGCTATGTTTGATGGCAATCTGCTGTGCCCCCCCAGATGAGTCCCCTTGAGCACCTTTGTAGGCCTGATCAGTTTGGCATGCATAGTGTGTGTGCCTGAGGCACTGCCAGAGCTGGCTGGAGAAGCTGCCATTTCGATGGGATAACAAGGCAGGAGTCTGGTGAAAGGGTTTATGGCTTCTGCTGTTGCAATCTTGTTGACCTGTGCTTGCCTGGAGGCCCTTGTGCCGTTGGGGCAGTGCAGACGTGCTGGAGGAATGATATTGCGGAGGGGTGATGGCTGGTGGGAACCATGAGGGTGGGAGGCAATGTGGGGTGAGCGATAGGTGAAGCAGATGGTGAAGAGCTGGCACCTTGGGGAGGTGTAAAGAAGGGCATGAGAAAAGTGGATATAGTGGTGGCATGTGGCCAGGAGCCAGACAAGACTGTGTCTGCAGTGGCTGATGTCTGAATTCAGACATAAGCTGTGTTTAAAAGAACCCTCTTGGTATACATGCATTGGCTATTTTATTTTGTTTTCATTCTGAGATTTCTGTGTTGCTAAACTTTACAGTGCCTGAATATCACAGTGCTCTTAATAGTCTGGAATGACTAGGGGAAGCAAGGTTGGGCAGAGGTTACAGGGATCAGTGCTGCTCAGAGAAGACAAAGGCTGGGTTTGCAGGCCAATGGGAATGTACCAGATAAGAAACAGAGAGTGAGGGAGAGGATAAAACATGGATGTCATAAGGGATCAGAGATGAGGGGCTGCAAAAGGCATACCTTGCGTCCATCTGTAAGGCAGACCAGACCAGCATGGTTAAAGGAGATCATGATCAAAGAATTGTTCAGGTTGTAAACAACCTCCAGCATCGTAAGATTCCAACCATTAAACTGACTGTACCAAACCCACTGCTAAACCATGTCCCTAAGCTCCATGTCTACATGACATGTAGACTCATTCAGGGCTGGTGATTCAACCACCTCCTTGGGCAGCCTGTTCCAATGCTTAATGACCCTTTCAGTGAAGTTGTTTTTCCTGATGCTGCTAGCGTAGAGAGAAGAGGCAGCTCTGCAGAACAGGCTGGAGTTATTCCTAGGCACCTTTGTAGCCTTTTTAAGGTTTTTGGTAGAACAATGTCATTAGTGAGACTTTGCCTGGGCTAATGGAAATGGCTCATTGTGGAATGGAGTGCTGTGCTCGCAGGATAAGATTGGATGTTCTCCACAGCTACTGAAGCCAAACCAACAATTGCCTTAGAAGCTGGTGGGGAAAAACACAGAAGGAACTGTTCCGAGTAGTGCTTCTGGCATTGAGGGAGCATGGCTGAGGATGACTACAGTCTGCTCCCTGTTTCTCTTGGCTGACTTTTCTGAAAACAAGATTATTTTCTTGAGGATCTGGGTGATTTTTTTTTCTTTCTTCCTTTTTTTGTTTTAAATGCTCCAGGACTCCCTTTTTCCTTTGCTGAGTCCTCTGTTCCTACTGCCTTGCTTGTGTCAGTACCAGTGCTCCCAGGCCACATGGCTGAAGTGTCACCTGGTTTCATTAGACATGTTTCTGGGCAGCTTGACTTGTCTAGCACACGGGTACAGCCATACTTAGATGGCATGAAGGAGACAGTGGGAATGTGCAGTCCCTGGTCTTTGTGTGTTTCATGGCCTTTGAACTAATAGTTCAATAGTCGCTCTGAGTGACATCTCCTGCCTTTGAGTTTTAGCATTATTGTTAATATTTAGTTGATGTGTTGATCAGCAGAGACAAAAAACACCTTTCAGATTCCATTTGTCTTAATCCTTCCTTTCCTCTAAGTATGTGTTCTAGTTAATGCTCACCAAGTGGAGCTGCTGCAAAATGAGTCAAAAGCATCCGTAAGTCCCACTGTTACATCAGTAGCTGAACGTAAAGGGCAAGTTTCTCGAGAGCACTGCTGGCTCCATAGTCTGTCCCTGGGCTGCAGTGTCAGACCTGCTGAGAGCTGCATATTTAGAAAGCTGAGCTGATGTTCTCACGGCGATAGAGAGAGACGGGGTTTAGACTTGCTAATAGTGACTAAACTATGAGTTGTCAAGAATGTGTTGGAGGCGTGTTATGAGGAAAAAAATGGGATGAAGTAAGAGACAGGTCTTGGGCAAGAGTACAGAAAGGTTACCACAGTGACAGAGGGAATATCCCTAGCAGGTGAATGGCAAAACAGCATTAAAACAGGTTTTCAGTATTAGGTGTAGTGGATGATTATTCAAGAAATGTATACATGCATCATGGATCATAGGCCTGGAGGAACAGTGCACGTGGAATGAAAAGAACAACTGTTTAGCTCTAATTTTTTTTAGTGCAAGAGGTGGGTGTGTTGCTGAGACATGGAGTCAGCTCGATGGTGGCTCAGTCTGCTGATAAAAGCAGTTGATGTGAATAGTGCTGGGCATGGCTGGAGCCATAGGCAGCTGGCAGTGCCGCTGAGGTAAGGCTGTATGTATGGTTTGGGGGATTCGGTGGCAAAAGAGAGCAGAACAGGATGAATCCCCCTGACAGGAGCACAGTACATTGATATGGGTTTACCCTGGCACCCCAGTCCCAAGTTTTAGGGCGAGTCACTGAAATATGAAGGACACACATGCATGTGTCCATGTTTCTTTCTTGTTTTGCCCTCATTTTGTATTTTGCCTTCCCTGCTCTTGGAAGCTCTGCTTCTTGCTGCTCTGCTCTAGGTCTCTTCGCTCTTTAGCTTGTTAGACTCTTACTATTGTAACTTCTGAAGTGACTCTGATCCTTATGATCATGGCACAGGTTCCCTCTGCCCCCCTCTTCTAAAAGAGAAATTGAGCAGACCTCTTCATTGCTCAAGTTGTCTTTCTGATAGCATTGCTTAGAGACAGGATGCTAGGGAGATGATGTAACTGGCCCTTTGGAGGGGTAGCTGTTTAAAGTTGAGCTAGGTAGCCTGACAGGTTAGTGCAAGGTACATGATGGTTGCTTCCTCCAAGCTGCCCTGTCAGATTTGCAGGAAGATAGGAGAGGCATTTGGATGTGACTTCTCTATAGCTCAAGATAATTTCTGCACTGGCAAACATGGAAAAAGAAAAAGCAATAGAAAGCTGAGAGCCAAATCTCTCCTGTACAAATGCTGGGAGTATATGTAATAGGATTGCTGAACAGGAGTTAACATGTTTTCAAGGATAAGTCCTGTGTGATGACACCGAACTGCTGCAGCTATTCTGAAATCAGAAAAAGGGAGTGAGGATTTGCAGTAGCTACGAGGGATGCCAGGGTTTCAGTAAGAGCTTCTAGAACAGCTGAAGAGTAGTGCTTTGCAGAAGGGACAAAATGGATACCTAAACAGGCTCGAGCTCCAGTTGAAGGGGGGAGATCTGGGTAGAGAAAACAAGATCACTCCAATCTCAGTGTAGTCAGGTATCACAGATTTTTCTTACACAAAGGTAAGGAAACTGTAGATCTAACCAAACTTTGGTTGATTTACATAGAAATGATTAAAATAAATTTAATCTGTTTCTCTGTGGACCTTTCTAAAGACTGCTTAAAAGGCTGTGCATCCCAACCTGTATGCCAAATGCCTATTATTGAAGCTAAACTTGGAAGAAGTTGGAACAGAACAGACGTGTCTACTTCATATCAACTTGTGCTCTTTACACATGTTTAATTACAGCAGCATGTTTGGGGCATGGTGAGGCTGGCAGTGTTGGCTGTCTCTGACCCTGGTTGTATTGCAAGAAATTAAGGATGAGGGGAAAAGGGCAGGCTTTTTGTTGGTGTTCCCATCTAGTTTGGGAAACCTGGGGTCTTGCTTCTTCTGGGGACTTGATATCCACCACAGAGAAAGGTCTGGTCTGGACTTGGTTTGGCTCATGGTCTGTGTGTCTTACCACTTGTGCCCTTCAGCTCATGGACAGGCAAGGTCGAGAAATGCCTCACGTCAGAGGAAACTGCTTTTGTAGCAGGTGTTTGTGATGCAGTAGGGGGTGTCTTTTGTGGGGTGGGAGAAGGATTTTGGCACCCGTGCTCCATGAAGATCACTGGTGTTTGGTGTGAGTGTGTCCAAGGCTTCACTGAAGTTCTGTGAAGCTTCTGTGGACCTGGGTGCTGGACTGGAGCCAGCACAGTCTCTCCTGGAAGCTTTACACAGAGGTTTGGAAGCAGTGGAAAATGGGGGAAGTGTCCGTTCCGTCCCTGGGTATCGATGCAGATTTTAATCATAGCACAGTGACAGCTCTGCCGGTGTGCCTTATGCCTTCCAAACTGTTATCCTTCATGCCTGTGTAGTAACACAGAGAACAATTTTCATAAAGCTTGCTGATCTACTACTGGTCCTGTTGCAACAACTTACAGACAGTCCTTCCAAGACCCCTTGTCCCTCAGGGTGTAGTGCGGGTCTCAAGGTAAACACCACGTGTTGGTGAATGACCAAACGACTTCATTCTGGCCCAGTGACCAGGCAGGAGGCTTTCTTAGCCAGTACAAAGGTGGATAAGGACTTGGGTTGAATATTTGGAGCTGCTGCCTGATGAGGGTCCTGCTCAAGTCTCATTGCCTTTTGCCCTGGGTGGTATGGGGGCAAGCAGGCTGTACCGAGATGCCTGACCGCTTTATTTCTAGTTCTGCTAAGGCGATTGTGACAGTTTCTTGCTTTTTGTTGTTGCAGTTGCTAATCCTGCAGTGAAGCTGATCATTCCTGTGTGTTCTTGGCTTTTATTTTTGTTTACTTTTTGATGAAAATCCCCTTCATGTGTTTTTTTCTTTTGTCGTTTTGGTTTTCCCTTCCCCATTGCTGCTGGTGCTGTTGTGAATAAATGGGAAAGTGCCTTATTTTACCTGCAGCATACTGGGACCTTAATTTATCTGATGTATGGTGAAGGGAGATGCTTCTATGTCCATTAGTGGGCTGCTGGGAGAGGGGAGGTGCAACTGTGCATCTGCGAGTGGATTGGGTTCCAAATTTACTGCTGGGGTGAAATGGTGAATCCTTACAGAACAACTGTGGCTTGGAAGTTTTCCTTTGAGGGTTGCTGCATGGGGAGTGCTGCAGGATTTGGGCCATTTACTCTCTGCAGCTCCTCTCCTTTTTTCAGCTACATTGCTCTGACCATAGCTGATATATTGTCAACTAGCAAAAGACTATTCACATTGAATTATGGATGCATAGATGCATAGAACAGTGTCAGGCTTTTAACTGAGTGGCTGTTCAGAAAGCAGGTGCTTCCTCTTGGGGTTTAAGTTACTGAATTCATCAGGGCATCTCAACTTCTTGCATTTTAAATCCCCTGATCCTAAAGAACAAAGTAATTTACTTAGCTCTGGAGGCCAACATCTGCTTATAAGGATTAAGTGTGTTCCTGTAGCAATGGACACAGATTTTCTCTGTGTAAGGGAATATATTGAAGAGAGTGTTAAATGTTGATACAAGTTTCTGTCCTGGGATAGAAATTGCTTTGCAGGTTTAGAGGGAAGCAAGTTGGAGCTTGCTTTTTCATTTGGCAGATGTCTGATGGCATTACATCATCTACAGCACTTAGAACCTGCAAAGCTTTGAAAGGGCTCAGTGTCTTGTGGTGGGTCAAATTGTGATGGGAAGTTCTCTTCCCATTTTCTTGTTGTAGAAAAACAACTGTTTTAAATAATGAGCTGTCAGCAAGCTCTCCCTCCCACGAGCCTGTGTTTTGAGGTGATGTGGAGATGGTTGATCAGAAAGAAGTGTTGTAGAAGTTCTCAGTTGGTTGTTGCTTCGGGAGTCATCAATCAGCTCACATTTCCAACCTCTGAATAGCATGCGGTCATATTTGCTGGGGAGAAATGACGTTTTACTACTGCAGTTGGACAAACATTCTAGAGATCTATTTTTTCAAATGCATTCTGTTTTACTGCCTTAAACTTATGTCAGTGCTTCCCATTTACTGTTTAAAACAAGAGCCAGACTAAACCAAATTTGGCACCCAAGCATAATTTTGGTGACAACGTGCAATCAGGAGCCAAGCTTTTTATAAAACTCAAATCAGTTAGCTAAACCTCAGTCCAGTGGAAAGAGGTACTTTTAAACAAGTCAATGTTCCCTGCATGACTGGCAGCCCCAGATACTGCTGCTCTGAGCACATGGAGCTGACTGACTGCAAACCAAAGGGAAACGGTCCTTAATTTGGTTTTGTGGCTCTTGCAAAATATAAACAGCAACAAATAGTGAGAAGCAATTTGGCCCTGAATTATTTCCCCTCCCGCATTAATAGGTCGAGGTGATGTTAGTAATAAAACTCTCTGGCCAGCTCTTTGGCTGGCTGTCATAGTTTGGCAGAGGGCTGCTGCAGGTAATGAGGGTCACGCAGATTAACACCAGCTGCGTGCATCTGGCTTTATGTTTGAAGCTGACCTTGTTAATCTTTCCCATTCCAGAAGCTACGTGGGACAACAAATGTTTTGCTACCTTCATACTTGCTTCTGTAACACCTTCATGTAAGTAATGACCCAAGTGGCTGCAGGTGAAAGCTTTTACTGTGGTGTGCCTGCATCTACTGCGCACCCTCCTTCTGCTCTGTGTACTTCTCCCTTCCTTTCTCTGTCCTAGGGCAATGCTCCATAACCTGTGGAGGATGATTGGTCTCAGAAATAAAAGTGCCCAGGCTTTTTTGAAACACGGCATGTAATATGGAGTGAAACATTTATTAAAAAAATCATGTTGACAGCTGCATGCTTTGTCAAAGAAAGTATACACAGAAATGTTTAGAGAGACATGACAGCACTAAATCTGGATAGTTGGTCACTAAGCTTTGCAAAGATACAAAGATACTAGGAGCACCTTGTAGTTTGCAATACATTTATGACCCGGGCTTTTAAAGGTTCAGCTCCTGCTCTTATTCCACACTTCCTCCATGTGGTCACTCCAAATTGCTGCCAGCTGGCTGATTTGTCATGTGTGTTTGTTTGTGTTGCTTCTAATTTTTGACCTTTCAAAGAGACAGACAAAATCTGTGGCTTATGCAAATCATTGAATTTGCAGCCAACCTAATAGGGGAATGAAAAACACAGGGAGTCTAAACCACAGAAAAGAAAAGATTCTTGGTGCCTCGGTGTTGACCGTGGACCCTGGCATGCCTATAAATGAGTCAAAGCATTGTCTGTTGTGTCTGAGGTTTTCTTACCTCTGCATACCTTCTAATCTTACTTGGGACATCAGGATAGGCTCCTTCTGCTGTTTTCAGCCTGACAAATATGATCCATGTTGTTTGTGGGGGTTTTTTCCCACCTGAGTGGTTTTGTAGTGTCGTACCTTCACAGAGACAAAA
Organism: Upupa epops; assembly: GCA_013397515.1. NCBI lineage: Eukaryota > Metazoa > Chordata > Aves > Bucerotiformes > Upupidae > Upupa > Upupa epops. The sequence continues at coordinate 155,167 of VZRI01005198.1, read as the reverse complement.
CCAGAACAAAAAATTGATTTAAAATAACATGAGCATTGTGGACAAAGAAGAATGAAACTAGATGCCTGTTATATATTGTCAAACTGAATGCAGCAGTCTATGAATATGTAGCAGAACAATCAGTTAGCAGAAAACTATAGTGAAATCAGGTGGTATTTGCAGTTTCCCTAGAGTGAATGTTACAGGTTTTATGTCTAATACGTTAATTCTGCCAGTGCAGTAATCCCAAGGTTCCAATCCGCTGCAAGGCTGACATTTACGTGATAAAGAGATGCGCAAACGTTTACTGAGAATATAGACTGACAGTGCATCTTAAAAAAAAAAAGTTATTCCCTTTTAAGGAAATGAAGAGAAATATCATGCGTGATGTTTTTGTGCTCGTGTACCGCTTGGGTTTTGTACAAGCAAGTCTTTGGCTCTTCTAGTTTGAACATCCTGCCTTGTCAGAAAACTGGTAGCTGTGAACCACACTAAGCTACTGATCCAGTATATAAACCATTTGTGTCCACCGGTTAGCCATAAGACAGCCCTGTTTCTCTCTACTTCACTACCGAGTGGTGAAGGTATGGCTCTCAGCTTGAACCATACTTTTAATCAGGACCATGTGTTCATGCTCCCTTCTTTGCCAGCAGCACCAGTGCTTTCCTCATTGCACAATAAGCAAGGTCAGGGAGCCAGAATGGCCAGACAAGAAAATGTGGGGGTTTTTCCCCAGCTGTCTTTTGTAAACCAGAAGGCTAGAAGAGGGCTAGTGGCAAGCTGGAGGTGGAAATGTGTAGGCAGGATGTGGCAGCCTTGATGTGGAGTGTTTAAATGGAGTGAGGAAGGACAGAGATGGGGGATGGGTGGTTGCCTGGGTGTGTTGCTGGTGGACAGGGCACTTCTCTCTTTTGTGGTGCCTCTTCAAGTGAACATGTTTCATCATTAGCTCTGTGGTGGTAAAATCTGTAAGCATGATGATCATCTTTTTAGCAGGTACCGAAGATATGGTTAAATTCAAAGGTATTTTTAATACACTTAAAGTTGATCCTGTGGCTAAGTATTTTGCTGAGAAATGACTGACACTTTCCAAGGCTGTCTGAAAGGCTTTCCTGATCTGTGCTTAACGAGAGCAAAAAAGGAGAAGTGGAGGTCATGGGCAGCCCATGGAGCACAGCTTCAACAGGATTTCCACTTGTGCAGAGCTCTTTTTTTCTGTAGTTCATCAGTGATGAGTGATGTCCCTTGGAAGCTTTGAGATAGAGGGAAAAACTTCCTTTGCTGTCTGCAATCATTAATTCATAGAATCATTCAATGAGACTTCCTGAGATCATCAAGTCCAACCAATAACCTACTCTATGAAGTTCACCACTAGACTGTAACACTAAGCATTGCATCTAAATGATCTTTAAACACACACAAGGATGGTGACTCAACCCCCTTCCTGAGCAGCCTATTCCAGGCTACTCTTTCAGTAAAAGAACTTTTTCCTAATGTCCAGCCTAAACTTCCCCTGGTACAGATTGAAGCTCTCTCCTTGCCAGCAAACTGGGACAATTTATCCCAGTGCTGGGAAGCCAGCTGCTTCCCAGTGCTTTTGGACTGTGCTGCACACTGACTGAAGAGGGGGCAACAGTTCAAGCAAACATTTTGCAAAGCCTGGACCTCTCCACAATGTGCTTTGAACCAGCCCTTCCTGAATCTGCTGGTGTTGCTTAAAAATCTCAGGCACTTTGCTGCCACAGAGAGGGATGCTCCTGCTTGTATTGACTGCTACTGTCCTGCAGCACTCACAGCCTCTGCTACCAGCACCCTACTTCTGTCGCAGGTGTCTCTCTTGAGTGCTTTAGTACATCCTGCTCCTGAGCAGTGCATCTGTATACTGCCTGCAATGAATAATTTCTCTCAAGTGTTGTTACTGCATAAATATGCAATCACTCAGAGGTCTGCCCTCCTTTTCCCTGCTGTAGAGCACGTACGGCTGCGGCTCCCTGCTCTTTGGGCTCTGTCCTTCTGCATCATCTGTCTGCATTGTTTTTCAGGAGAAAGGAAGTGTCTTGGAACCTCTTTAGCCTCTAGTGGCCTCAGCTATCTGTGTCATTAGGATTCTACAGTCAAAGTCCAGTGGTAGATGCACATCCTTGATTAACTCTTTGTTGCCAGCTATAGGATTGTGCTTTTTTTGCTGTGGATTTTCACTTGTGTCCTGCAAGATTATGTCCCAGGAGATATCTGCTTTAAGGACCAGCTAGAGATACATGCTGAGAGTGAAACGGAGAATGGAGAATTTCATAGTGGATTTCTCATATTGCAGGATCACCTACTGGGAAGAATGTAGGAGACATGAAGCCTTCTCAGCTTTTTATTCTGCTTTTGCAGGAGTTCCTTCAAGACTTTCATCCATGTCTGAAGTAGGAAGCTTCCTTTTCCTGTGGTCAACTGCATCACTGAAATAGGTGAGAAGATTGATGCTCACACCTTCTTTGCTAGCCCAACTTCTGCTGGCTGCCAGGTAGCTCAGCTGGTTCTCATAGAATCCCAAAATGTGGAATGTGGTCATTTGAGTTTGAAGAATTCTCTTATCTCCTGAGTGTGGCCAGAGTAGGGGAAGTGGGCCAAGTTATAAAAGTGATTTCTTCAAGTTACTGATTGCAGCATTCCTGACATACTTAAACTACCATCTCTGACTGCTTTTCTGCAATTAATGCAACTGAGGAAACGGAAATACATCATTGGTCTGCACCATTTCTCTATGTTCTCTCTGCCACTGCAGGATGACTATGAGCCAGTAAAGTTCTCTTGTGGCCAAGAGTGCCAACAGCATCCTGGGGTGGATCACAATGGGGACAGCAGATCAAGGGAGGTTCTTCTCTCCTTCTGCTCTTCATTAGTGAGACCACTTCTGGAGTATCGTGCCCAGTTCTGGGCCCCTCAGTTCAAGAAGGACACAGAGCTACTGGAGGGTGTCCAGTGTAGAGCAACAAAGATAATGAAAGACGTAGAACAGCTCCATTATGAGGAAAGGCTGAGGGAGCTGGGTCTCTTGAGCTTGGAGAAGAGGGGGCTGAGGGGTGACCTCATGAATGTCTATAAATCTGTGAGGGGTGGATGTCAGGAGGATGGAGCCAGGCTCTTCTCAAGGTCATCTGTTGATAGGACAAGGGGCAATGGGTACAAGCTGGAACATAGGAGGTTCCATAGAAGTATCAGCAGGAACTTCTTCCCAGTGAAGGTAACAGAGCATTGGAACACGCTGCTCAGGGGGGTTGTGGAGTCTCCTTCTCTGGAGACATTCAAAATCTACCTGGATGTGTTCCTGAGCAATTTGGTCTAGATGATCCTGCTGTGGCAGTGGGATTGGAGTAGATGATATTTCGAGGTCCCTTCTGATCCCTGATGATTCTATGATTTACTGCCACTTTAAAGCATACCCACTACCATTCCTACAATGCATCTAACCCACTGTGTATTAATCATGGGGATTTTGGGTGGGGTGGAGGAATAGAATAGGGGAATGAAAACACAGACTTATGCTGAGAGGGATCTGCCCTGATATGCTGATGTCTCCCAGAGCTTAACAGTTCGAGCAGTGACAGCAGGCAGCACTGCAGTCTGCCTTCCAAATGTGTTTAATCACATGTCAGGCTTTAACATTCAAGCAATGGACAAATACAGAAAAACCTTATCAGAAATAAAAGGGGCAGGCAGGACTTTAAAAGGAAGAAAAAGTTCAAATGAGGACCATAAATCAGCTCTTTCAGTTCTAGAAAACTATGATTTTTCAGAGTACGAGACTTTTACCTGAAAAAGAGACCAGGTCTCTGCCCTTGAGCTTACACAAGCAGTTAGTCTGTATATGAACTCTTGGTTTTGAGGGTCACAAAGAGAAGTTATGCATCTCTGAGCATTCAGAAACATTTGTGCATGTATAAAGGCAAAGTCATGTGTATGTGGCATTAGAAGCCACAAGCTTAGATCAGAGCTTAATGCAGATCTTCCAAAGGTGAGTGTGTAACACCATGAATGCCTCTCACTGCATGGATTGCCCATCAGTGTTGCCATCAGTTTGCAAATACTCAGGAGTGGGGTTGCAAGAGCAGGGCTGTTGTGTGAGTGTCATAAAGTGAGCGTGGCCATCTCACAAATAGTAGTTTGAAACAAGATTTGAAAACTATTTTCTTTTAAACTTGTCGGTATCAAAAGAAAGCTTAAGACTTTGGACTGCAATTCAGGCGCTTCCAGTTGCTTCTTTTTTACTTCTTGCTGTTGTTCTGCATCTCCTTTCCTTGCCTGCTGACCATGAAAAGTAGCCAACTTTTGATGAGCTTCTCCTAGTCATGCTTCTCAGTTTCTTGCTTTCTTAATACAGGGAGTCTGAACAATTTCCTGTCATTTTGAAGCTTCTCAAAACAAAATGAACCAATGGCATTTCTCAGCACTGTCCAGTCTTAGCATGTCTCTGCCATGCTTTGCCTTTGGCCTCCAAGCTATGTGCAGGAACCCCCCATATCACTTCTGCTGTGGGTTGGGAACGAGGTTGTAGGCAGACAGGGCTGTGCTCTACAGACTGCTATGGACAAACAGGAGGTTGTTATCCCCCTGCAACTGGGTAGTAATATAAACTTCTGTTAGTAGATTTCATGTTTGCTGCTGAAACCCTGTGACTGGGTAGTAATACAAACCTCTGTTAGTAGATTTCACGTTTGCTGGTGAAACCCTGTGACTGGGTAGTAATACAAACCTCTGTTAGTAGATTTCACGTTTGCTGGTGAAACCACTTCTGTGAGTGTTCGCGCTGTTTTGGCACTCAGTGTTGTCCATTTAGGCAAAGATCTGTTTATTTAAGTGTGTCTTCAGCTGTGTTGGACTGAAGTGGGTTGGGAGTGTCATGCTTGGCCCTAGATCTAGGATACTAGGCATGTTTGGCATCTGGTGTGGAAGGTGGCAGGACCCAGCCCTCATGGTTATAGGTATGGCTTAACTGAATCAAACTCTTCCACATACCATGAAGTGGCTTCAAGGCCACCTAGCTGTTCGGACCCAACAGTGATAAAAGTCTCATCTCCTCTTGATGTGGAGTTTTCCCCTCCCTGACAGGCATGGTCCTGGGCATTTGATTGATAATTGTTTGGGAGGGTACCCCTGAGTTTGCGGGGTCAATTATCAGAGCTGCATAGGTAGGAAGGGATGTGTGGGGGAAGGTCTTTGCTCCCACTCCCTGCCCAAAGGAGGGCCAGCTCTGGGACCAAAGCAGGCTTCTCAGGGCTCTTCTGCAGACAGATCTTGAAAAGCCTGCACAGCTTCTCTGGAAAACATGATACCACTTCACTTTTCACCTTGAGCATCTTAATGGTGAAGGTCTCTCTATATGCCAACACAACTGCCACTGCTGTTCATTCATGACAACAGTAACAGAGCATACTCAGGCTTGGCATAGGCACCACCAGTATAGATGCTTGACAGCAACAGCAGATGTGTGCAAATTATGCCTTGAAATTAAAGGTTTATGCATGGTGAGGAGCACAGCACTGGCAAACAAGTTGATGGAAATACAATTATATGTTGTATTATATGTTGTATTATATATATGTTTATTGGTGTGTCATGGCAGTGAATGGGAGCAGTATACGTAGAATCACAGAATGCTTTGGGTTGCAAGGGACCTCAGAGATCATCTAGTTCCAACCTCTCTGCTATAGGCAGGGACATTTCTCATTAGACCAGGTTCCCCAGAGCCCCATCCAACTTGGCTTTCAGCACTTCCAGGGGAAAGGGCATCCACAATGTTTTTGGGCAACCTGTTCCAGTGCCTCACCACTCTCATAGTGAGGAGCTTCTTTTCAAGATCTAATCTAAATCTGTCCTCTTTTAGCTTGAAACACCCCTCACACCCTTGTCCCTTGTCCTATCACTAGGAGCTCCTCATTAAAAGTACCTCTCCAGCTTTCTTGTGGTCCCCCTTCAAGTGCTGGAAGGCTAGTATATGATCCCCCTGGAGCAGCCCCAAGTCCCTCAGTCTGTCTTCACAGGAGAGGTGCTGCAGGCCTCTGTTCACTGTTGTGGTCCTGCTCTGGACTTGGTCCGACAGTTCCGTGTTTTTGTACTGGGGACTCTAAAACTGGACTCAGTGCTCCAGGTGGGGTCTCACAAGAGCAGAGCAGATGGGGAGAATCTCCTCCCTCAACCTGCTGGTGACAATTCTTTGGATGTAGCCCAGGGTATGGTTGGCCTTCTGGGCTGCACTCACGCATTGTTGGCTCTTGTTGAGCTTTTCATCTACCAACACCCCCAAGTCCTTCTCCTTCTCCCAAGTCCTCTCAATCCAGCACAGAAAACCAACATACTTTCTGTAAGTGTGTTTATCTTTCAATAGCTTCATGTAGGTTTTGAAAAGTGAAAAACCCCTCTGAAGTAGCTACGACAAATTAATAGAAAAGGAGAAAAAGGGAAAGCACCAAGACATAAAACAGACAGCCATATCCCCTTAAGACCATGTGGAGGGTGGCAAGTTCAGTGCCAGCCCTGCCTGCCAGCTGTAGCCTTTATAACTTTTGAGTTACCCTGTGTCAGTCAGTGGTGGTAGCCCTCTGGACAGAACCTGAAGCCAAGATCTCTGCTTCCATTGAGGCCTGTGGGCCAGGTGGCAAGTAAAGTTGGAGCCTCCAGGAGAGGGATTAGCTGAACAGTGTGATTCTCATGTTGTACTCTGGTCTGAAGGAGGTTGAAGCCAATGTAGGGCTGCTTTGCACTGAGGGGACATTGACAGGAATTTGTTTGCTATCTGGCTGTAAAGAGAATAAATAAATTTGATTTTCTAAAAAGAATACACACAGTCAACAAGAATCTTTTTCCTTCCTTTACACAGTGCATCTAAACTTGTTGCAGCACTGCCTACTTTCTTAACGTGCATCCAGCTGAAATTAATAGTAGTGGTTTATATTTCTGCACTGTAAGGGTCTCAGATTACTTCATAAGGAGAGGGGTAAGGACTAGCTGATGGGAAACTGCCTTTAGCCTGGATCTGCCCAGGAGTCTGGTCTGCAGCATGGCTGGTGGTAGAAGGTGGTAGTAGGGCTTGTCATAGGAGTTTTCTGGGCCAGACTCATTCCCAAAGCTTGGGAATGGTTTGGCACAGCCAAAGCATCTTTGATTTTGGTGCGTGCTTTCATGCAGCATTTAGAGAAGCGGTGTGTGTATCTGGTCCCATGATTGCCTGTCCTGCCGACTGGATTGCTCCCTTCCCTGACTTGGCCTTCCCACTTCTTGACAGTGATCTGTTAAAGTGGTGTGAATTTGGATGTGCCAGTCACCCTTGCACAGTGAAACTGGAGGTAGCAATGGCATGAGGGAGTCTTTCTGGGTGACATGGCTGCTGCTATAGTCTTCTCCTTCAATATAAAGCTTAATATGGGAGGGAGGGAGCAAGGAAACTTCTGGTAGCTCACGTGCTCTCATGAAAGGTGAAAGTGGGACGCACAGGAAAGCACTGTCTGGGCACAGTTACTGGAAGGAGGGGGAGAAGGTTTGTGCCTGTGGAGTTAGCAGATGTTTACATTCCATGCATCATGCTCTGCTAACACTGAAAAGGATGATTGCTCAGAATTGTTTCTTTTTTATCTGCTGAGAAGAAGGGACTTTTCCCTGCAGTTCCTGCCTCCAGCATATGAGGAGCCCATGGGGACTCACCTGCATATGCTTGTAGTCAGCATTTCTCCACCCAAAATAGGTGAGCACTGGAGGGATTGAGCAGTGCTGTGCCTGCTGGCAGTCCTGCTCCAGGTTTTGGAGGCTGCAGTTTCCAGAGGCAGGGTGGACAGGGCAGATGGGGATGGTGAGGATCTGTCTGTGGCTGGTGCAGCCTCCCTGTCTCTGTGGGTGTGAAGAGGTTTCTCCATGAGCTGTGAGAAGATGCCTTCTAAGATGCCTTCTCTGGGTACTGTGGGGGACTGACCTATTGGGCAATCTTTGAGCTTTGGTGTGTTGCCTGTCACGTTCCACCTGAGAGCAAGGGAAGAGATTTAGTCTTGGTCTTGCACTGTAATAAGGTAGAATTTATCCCTGGGATGAAAAGATGCCCATGCCAGGAAATGTGGAGTCAGCTGCTCAGTCAGCCTGTATTCAGACCCTGAGCCCCATCCCCACGGCTGTGAGTACATTTCATCCTAGTGGCAAGGAATTGGGAAACGCAGCCCATGCTGGTGCATAGAGATGTATAGGGCTGGAATAACTGAGGAGCTCCTGCTTGGTGGCCTGAGCAGAGGTCTAGGAGAGAGAGAGCAGTGTGGCTCACTGTCTGATGGAATGTGAGATGTAACAACTGGGCTCTTCAGTTGCCCCCTGCCCTTTGATGTCCCATCTGTTTGCTGTGGCAGCTGCACACTTTGTCAGGGCAGGGGAATCTGCCCAAACTCTGGATTTTTTTTTCCCAACGTGGTTGATTTTCACCTCAGGCTGTCCCTGGAGCCAGCAAGCCACCATCCTGCCACTAGCACTGGTATATGTGCTGGGAGGAGAGCATGTGGCTGTACAGTGAGGCCTCTTCTTAAGGTAGTGGCACAGACTTTGGTAGTTTTAAGCTGCCACTTGCAGGTGACTGAACACTGAAAAGCAGCATTGAGCTATCTGCTGGAACAGGTATCTTCTGTCATCTCACAGTTGGCATAGAAGCATAAATGACAGGTCAGGAACTCTGGCTAACTTAACACTAGTGTGCTTTGAGTCAGCTTTTCAGCCTGGGTGATCAGGCCGTGCCTGGATCAGATGTTAAGGACAGGCATCCAGGGCATCATTTGTAATCCTGCCTCTGCTCAAAGACTGTGGCCATGAGCAAACCACTTGATCTCTGCTTGGCAGAAGATGGGGATAATACTTGCCTCACAGGGGCATTATGAACGTTAATTTCCTAATTATTTATAAAGCACATTGGAGTGCTGCTTCAGTTCTACACAGTGTTACAATAACATCTAATTAGTAGTTCCTTATGATGCTTCATTTTCTTTCTGCTATAAATATTGTCCTAATATAGGGACAACTCTGCCTGTGCCAGTCATCTCCGTGACTCAGAGGGAATAAGCACTGGTTCGTAAATGATATTCATTCCTGCCACTACCCCTGCCGCCTTCTGTGCCATCTCACCCATAAAAACAATGCTATTGGTCTTCTTGGACACCTGGGCACAGTGTTGGTTCATATTCAGCTGGCTGTTGACCAGCACCCCCAAGTCCTTTTCTGCCTGGCAACTTTCTGCCATTCTCCCTGAAATCTGTAGCATTTTATGGAGTTCTTGTGGCTGGAGAGCAGGACACAGCACTTGGCCTTGTAGAACATCAGCCCATTGATCTAGCCTGTCTAGGTCCAAATGTATAATGTCTCTACCTTCAAGGAGATCAACACTCCCAGCCAGTTTGGTGTAATCTACAAACTTACTAGGGTGCACTCAATCCCCTCAACCAGACCATTGACAAAGATGTTAGAGAGAACAGCCCCAAATACTGAGCCCTGGGGGACACCACTGGTTACCAGCCACTCAGCTGGATTTAACTCCATTCACAACCACTCTTGGGGCCTGTCCATCCAGCTGTTTTTTAATTTATCCAGCAGAGTATATTCACTTCAGCCATGAGTAGCTGGTTTCTCTAGGAGAATGCCGTGGGAGATGATGTCAAAAGCTTTACTGACGTCTAGGTAGACAACATCCATAGTCTTTTCATCATGCACTAAGCAAGTCACCTTGTCATAGAAGGAGATCAGGTTAGTCAAGCAGGTCCTGCATCTCATAAACCCATGCTGATTGGGCCTAATAGCCTGGTTGTTCTGTACATGCCATTTGATATTGTTCAAAATGATTTTCTCCACAATCTTCCCTGGCACTGAAATCAGACTGTTAGGCCTGAAGTTCTCTGAAGCACCTTCTGGCCTTTCCTGCAGATTGGTGTCATATTTGTTAACCTTCAGTCAACTGGGACCTCCCTAGTTAGGCAGGACTACTGGTAAATGTTGGAGAGTGTCTTGGTGAGCACTTGTGCCAGCATTGTCAGTACCTTTGGGTGGATCCCATCCAGCTCCATAGATTTGTGTGAGTCCGAGTGGTACAGCAGATCACTAACCATGTCCTCCTGGGTTATGGGAGCTTCATTCAGTTTCCTGTTCTTGTCACCCAGCTCAGGGGGCTGGGTAGCGGAAGAACAACTGGTATTACTATTGAGTGAGACAAAGACAGCATTCAGTACCTGAGCCTTTTCCTCATCTTTCATGTTTCCCCTCACATCCAATGAAGGATGGAGATTCTCCTTAGCTCTCCTTCTGTTGCTAATGTGTTTATAGAAGTGTGTTTTATTGTCTTTTATGGCAGTAGCCAGATTAAGTTCTTGCTGGGCTTTGGCCCTTCTGATTTTCTCTCTGTACAATCTTACAACATCCTTGTAGATCTCCTGACTTGGCTGACCCTTCCTTCAGAGGTCATAAACTCTCCTTTTTCCCCTCTTGAATTCCATCCAAAGCTCTTGAACCAGGCCAGGCTACTTCCCCACCCGCAAGTCTTTTGGGACATGGGGGTTTCCTGTTCTTGAGCCTTTAAAACTTTCTTCTTGACGGGTATCCAGCCTTCCTGGGCCCCTTTGCCCTTCAGGACTGCCTCCCATAGGACTTAGACTCTGTCTACTATTCTCCTAAAAAGAGGTCAGAGTCTGCCCTCCAGAAGTCTAAGCTGGTAGTTCTGCTCTCCACATTTCTTATTTACCCAATGATTGAAAACTGTACCATCTCATGATCACTGCCTGCTACAACCATCATGTCACCTGTAAATCCATGTCTTTTTGCAAAGAGCAGATCTAGCAGTCAGCCTTCCCTGTTGTCCCCCTCACCATCTGTGTCAGGAATTTATCTTACACATGCTCCAGGAACCTCCTGAACTGTTTTCTCTCTGCTATGTTGAATTTCCAGCAGACATCTGATAAACTGAGTTCCCCATAAGAACCAGTAGTAGTGACTGTGAGAATTTTCCCAGTTGTTTATAAAATATTTCATCTGCCTCCTGGTTGGATTGTCTGTAGCACACTCGCACCATGGTATCACTCTGGTTGGCCTTCCATCTGATTCTTACTCGTAAACACTCATCCCTACCATCATTATCACTATGCTCCAGATAATCAAAACACTCCCTAATATACAAGGTCACTCCACCACCTCTCCTCTGCAGGTTATTCCTTCTGAAGAGTTTATAGTCATCCAGTGTAGCACTGCAGGTGGGTGTGAGTCTTTCCACCATGTATCGTAGTTTTCACGCTGCACAGTGGCTTCTTTCTTCTCCTGTTTGTTACCCACACTGCCAGCATTGGTGTAGATGAACTTCAGTTGGGCTATTGATCCTGTATTGATTCTTTTGGGGCAGAGAAGCCCTAATTCCTACTTAACCACTCCCAGGTACTTAGCTGATTTTGAGCTCATCAGTATCCCTTGTGTCTTTGCTATCACTGGCCACTCCATTCCCTGCTTCCACTGGGATAGCAGACTAAGGAACTTTGCTAGCATACAGTCACTCAACCATTAGCATGTCACCCCCACACTTATTTCTAGTGAGCCTGGTTTTATCCCTTTCTCACTTCAAATTTAGTTTAAAGCTGTTTCAATGAGCCCTGCCAAGTCCTGTGCAAAAATGAGAGGAGGAGCTGCTGCAAAAAAAATCTTTACCCTCCATTTCAGTGGGATCCAGACCAAAAGCTGGGATAGAAGGATGTGGGATTTTTGTCTCTTCTCCTCTAAGCTTTTTTTTTTTTCTTATCTTGCACATGTTTGCATCCCATACTGTGCTGTTGTATTTCATGTGCGTGCAACATCTTGTCTCACTTTGGCCAATGCTGTTACGAGATTTCATGTGCCAATGTCTTCTTTTTACTTCTCAAAATAAATAGTGCTCAGAGACCTTTGCTGAGCATCCCATGTTGCTGGTTTTACCTGGCTTTGAACTCTTCTGAAGGTGTGAATATCCTGTATGTTCAATACTTAAATACAGGGAATCCAAAAGCTTGTGATACCTATTTTTAGTGTTGAAAAATTTTGACAGCTATGTAAACCTACGTTATCCGTCGCTTGACAGCATCATCACCAGCATACAGCTTGTCACTCATTTTGAGCTGATTTTTCCAACGAAATTAGAACTATTGGCAGAGATGTGGTGGAAGCGTGTTGGAATGCAACAAGAAAATGACAGCAGCTACCGCCTAGTTTCTTTCAAAGAAATGAGAGAGGAGGTGTTTGGATTAGAGGTCTTGAATAAAATGTTCCTCCTCAAGCCTTCTCATCAAAAAAGAAGACAAGGAGACAGTCCCTGTTTTGTTGTTATCGCACCATGTGACAGGTACAGTAAGGACTGAACAGGCTCGTGAGTGCTGCAAGACTTGTGCAATGTGTGTTGTCACAGCAGTAGCCACTTCTCTGGTCTGGGAGAGCTCACTGGGGCCATTGTGTGCAGTCAGGTGTCAGGCACCCTATGAAACCATCTCGGTGTTGAAGAGGTGCAGAAGTTTGTGGTTACTTTGGGTTTTTTGCGTGTCCAGAACACTTTCACTGTTACAATTATTTTCACAAGGCTATATGACTAAAAGCAGGCTTCTCCTATAGCTATGAATGCTGTGGATACTGAAGCGTTTCCCCTGCATGAACCTGGATGGTCCTAGTAAAGAGAGATGGAGCCCTGCCTTTGTTCGTGAAGTTTGAGTTTCTGCGAGCAAAGTGCCAGCATATGTGCTGCATTGTTGGTTCGAGAACTGCCAGCCACAAACAGCGTGGTGGAATGCAAACCTTAAATTTTAACTTGTGCTTGTTCCAGAGTTTTGTGTCTTTTAATTTGTCTAGGTTTTGTAGGCAGTGGTCCTGGCTCATGGCCAGTATCTGCTCCCTGTAGCTCATTCAAAACCTTCTTCAACCGTCTTTGCAGTGTAACAACGGGCATTGGTTTTCCCATGAGCTGATATATTTGCTGACCTCTCCAAAGAGAAAAGAAAACCCTGTAGTTCATTACCTTACTTTTGTGGAGGTTGAAAGCGAACTCTTTGTGGTTGAACAATACTTGCCTTTCACATCTCTCTTCCTAATCCCAAATAGAAACGTGAGGCTGAGAAAATCTTTCTGATAACAGGGAGTATGGATACATTCAGTCTAGTATAATTTTTCATGGTATTATTGTCCTTTAATTGTCGGGGATTGGTTTACAGGTTTTTCTTGGACAAAGAGAAAGCAGGTAGCGTTAAACATTGGTTTGAGGGGGTGGGTAGAAGTGGTTCTGATGGCAGCGTGATGGTTTTCCACCTGTGCTCTCTTGTGAGATTCCATATCACAGAGATCCATTTAAAAGCTGAGGCTTTGAAAAAAACCAAACCAAGGTAAGTTGACTTTTTTCCTCAATTTATCATTGAATATAAGATGCCTCTAGTGAAACTCTGTTCCCACCTACACAGAGACTAGCCTTTGCTTTAGCAGTGCTTTCAGTCACACCCCCTTCTGCCAGATGTGTGAGGTTGCACAGGCACAAGCATGGGTATTACTTCCAGGGGAGGGGGGGTCACCAGGGTGAAAGCCAGTACATAGCTTGTTCATATAATCTACAGTGACGTGCAAGAGCTCTCTTGTAAGTTTTTAGGGCTACAGCTTACAGTGTTCTGTAAAATAGGTGTATAATGTTGCAGTAATGCGTGCTGGGGTGCCTGTCTGTGCCACCAGATTGGTCTGTTATTATTTGGATATTTGGAGCAGCACTGAAACTGCCACTGGGCATCAGCTCCTTCGTATTCCCCTTTGGTCATTCCTGGTAAGTGCCTGCTGGGCCCAGGTTCATGTCCTGACACATGCTTGATAAAATCAGGCAATAATCACAGTGGCTGGGACCATTAGAAACTCCACCATGGCTGTAAGGTCTGGAAGAAAGATCTGAGTCTGAAGGTTGGAGACAGGACGCTTCTCCAAGGCCATCTGTTTGTGCAGGTGTAAAACAAGACAGATACAATCATAAATTTTTGAAGCACTTTGGCTTTGTAAAGTAAGCCTTAAAGAGGTATGGTCTGCAAGCATGACCCATGCTGTTCATATCTGCCTTGCTGCTCTGCTTGGGGTGTTACTGTACTGAGTGACTCACATGTTTCTGCTCAAAGTGATAATCCATTGTTAAAATTATATTAACTCATATGTGCTAATTAGCAGGTGTGCCAGGCTATGAGAAGCCCAGGATGTTAATTAGGGTTGATAAATGTACCTTTATGCAGGACTTACACTAGGCTTGTGACTGATAGGAGTCTCTCTCCCCTCTTTTCATCACTGAGAAGGGGCTGTCCTGCTATGTTGTGGGGACCTTTCTCCTCTGGGCTTTGTAATGGGATCTCCACATCTCAGCTCGATATCTGGGAGTCTGTGAACCCACTGGAGGGTTCTACTGGTTCTGGAAGCAAAAGGAGGCTTTTTCCATTGGTATAATATTTAAATTTCCTTCAAATGTTTGCCTTCATCTAGCTGTGGGGTTTAGCTGAAAGCCACTTCTTCAAGCTCCTTGAGGCAGTGGCCCTTCCAGTGGTCCAGCTCAGTGGCTGGCCTGGTTGTCTCCAGACCATTTTGGGCAGATTATGCTAGGTTGTCTTATAACAGGCTTTGGTAGATTTTCACTAATCACTTAGCACAGGAGAGCTTTAAAATTTATATAAGCTGGCCTGTGTGCCTTCAGAGGAAGCCCACATCAAAAGGCGCATATCCAAATGCATCAGCTGAGCTGGGGTGATGGGGCCGGGGCCTGGAAATGCCTGTTCTCCCGCAGTGAGCAGGTGTGGGCAGACAAGCCATGGTGCTGCCCAGGAAAGCTCTTGGCAGGGCTGTTGTCAGCCAACTACTCCACTCCTTTCCTGAGCTGCTGAGACCACCTGCTCTCTGTAGCCCTGACCATGATGGCTTGCTTACTCCATGTGGGCTTTTCTTGAAGGCTGTTGTCTCATTTCTTAGCAATGTTTCAGAGGAGAACATATCTGAGGAGAAGGCTTCCCTTTTCTCTCCAGCTCTTCTGAGGAAGCCACAACCAGATCAAGCAAATCAAGTGCTGTATCTAGAAAGATCCTAAAGGAAAGCACCTGTAATTTTTTTGTGCATCTCCTTCCATTCTTCATACTTGGTCTGCTATTTATCACCTACTGTCACCTATTCTGATGCTGTGGTCATAGCAGAACAGGGAAATCGCTGCTTTCATATGTTCATAGAATGGTTCAGGTTGGAAGGGACCTTAAAGATCATCTAGTTCCAGCCCCCCTGCCATGAGCAGGGACATCCCCCACTAGACCAGGTTTCCTTCTATGCATCTGCACTGCTTTGAACTCTGACTGCTTGTCAGCCTGAGTTGGGACTCAGGCTTATGGCTTGGTTGTCTGAAGCTTCCTGAAAACACCTTTTACAGGGAGAAGGCCATGCATAGTTCATGTTTTCCTGGGAGTCCTGGCAATGCCAAGGATTTGCTATATGTCACAGTAAACAGTCAGGGAAAGATACCCCAAATTTCTGTGGCAGACTGCAAATAGAACTGACGCTGGTGGTGACTGGGTGTGCCTGCTTCAGTACTCCTCAGTGAAAATCTGCTCCAGACAATCACTTGTGATCTGTCATAGTAAGCAGATCTGTTCTTCCTTTAGGACTAGAGTGCAATCGCCTTGTATCTACAGGAGCTTATGTGCACGCACACCTGTGTATATGTACACAGAGGTTTCCACGCAATGGCGATGCAGTTTTGATGAGAGTGATTAAAGGGGGGTGGTGTCAGAGCTCTGAAGGCAACTTTGCCTGTCAGGCTGTTTGGATCGCCTGAACATGGGGTGTGCTGGCTGTGCCCGAGTGAACCTGAAGGCAGGTAGCAGCAGCCCCCGTTGCCTTCTGAGTCACTTGTGGCTTGCCAAACCTGCTCGCCTGCTTGGGATTTTACTAGTTACTGGCGCTGAAAACTTATGGAGGAGGCAGTCTGCTCCCCTGGGCTTTCTCCTGTTTGTTTCTCCTACCTGGCCTACAACTAGGAGCTGTTGGCTTTGCTCATTTGGTGTTTAAATGAACTGTAGGTCTCTAGGGTTTGATTGTTGTAGTGCTTTATAGTCCAAATGGTACATCTGACGCCATCCCTCATTCAGTCCTTTCTTTCAAGGTGGGGGACTCTGGTGCTTATCGAGAGTGCCTGCAGTAAGCGTAGGCAGTTATACTGAAAACATTTGATGCTGCAAATAAAGTAAAGTTAAACCAGACCTGCCGTTTGAAGTGGGCTCCAACTATCAGGAAGCTCCTCTCACACGGCTGTTTCTGATAATGGGGTGTGTAAGAGTGATTGTGTATCATCAAATCTCTTCTCTAGCTATCTCATCTCTGGTTGTCCCAAAATAGAGTGATTTCCTCCCATCTTCTCCTGCAGCATCTGTAGCACCTGGGCATGTGGAGCCCCAGAACCTACCAGCATCTATTTAATCCTTGCAGTTCCAGCGCAGCAAACGTGACCGTGTGGGAGCTCCTGCACATACCTTCTGCCTTTTTAGTTTTTTGCTTTTCCTCCTGTTTCTGTCCTTTTCCCTGTTTGTGGTCATTGCTGGGTTGCAGAGGGCAAGACTGCAAGGGTATGGTTATTGCTTAATCCTCAATGTTTTTGAAGCATCACACAGGGTTCTAAATGTTATTTTGTTAATGAATTTGATTTCTGTTTGTGAATAGTATTTAGTGTGTTGTTTGCTCCATTCCAAGCACGGTCCAAGGTACCTGCTTTTCTTCTCCTCTGTAAATGGTGCAGTCATGGTGGGGGAAGCTGGGGGATAAACACAGAAGGTTCAGCTTTTGTATTAGCGTTTCTTATTTGTAACGACCAATGGTAGCCAAACCTGGTCTTGAGGAAAACTCTGTTCAAATCCTAGTCCAAAGGCAGTTATATGGAAGTTGTGAATTAAGTAAAACTAGATCCACGAGTAATGTTTAAATCCCTGGATTCCTGATCCTGCAAACACTTGCACCTGTGGACAGCTTAGTGAGAGCTTAGCTCACTGGGAAAGCCTGAGAGTTTTGACCATGTGTCTCCTACAGAAGCACCATCCAGATATGTACCCAGGGAGGAATCCTCTGGGATGTCAGGGAGTCAAACACAGTGGCAAACAGTACAGGATTGAAGGTTTGGGGTTTTTTGGTGTTGATCCCAGACAATAAAATGAAATCCTGAGAACAATGCAGTTTAGCAACACGACAAAGGGGACCATGCAACTGGTTTATGTGCAGCTGATGTGCAAGCTGGGTTCCTTGGGTTTTTTAGGTTTTGGCTCCTCTCACAACACCAGGCTGGTGAGTTAAAGTCACCCCGGAGGGGTGTCCTTAGGAATTCAGATTTTCAGGAGCCGCAGGGCTGAGTGGCAGCGACGGGAGGAATTAATCAGGAGAGGGAGGGAGAGAGGGAGGGGAGGAGGAAGGGAGGGAGGGATGGCAAAAACCCAAACCTTCAAACACACCCCATTGACCCATCTCAGCATGAAGCTTAACGAGTTCCACCCACTCTGAAGCAGAAGAGGAATGAAACGCTGGCGCTTCCTCCTTTCTGTTACCGGCAGCTGGGGCTCGGGAGATTCAACGGACAAAGATGTTTGTGCTGTTGATGATGAGCGGTAAGCTACTTCAGAAACGACATTAACTTCTGCTTGTGCTGTGTGTGCTGGTCTGAGGGAATGAGGGTAGCTGGAGCTCAGCTAAATCTGCAAAAACATCTTTGCGAGGTGTAGCATTGTCATGTTATCTGTTACACTGTCCGTCCCAAAAGCCCCGTAAGGCTTTTCTCTCCTGTCTTTCCTTGGCGTGGATGGACTTGTTTTCTCTGGGTTGCATTTAAACCGGTTGTGAAGTGTTGTTTGCTTTCCCAGGGTTTGTGCTGTTTGCAGGTATCAGAAGTGCACCGGCCTCGTTGCAGACACCAAGAGCTCAAACCAATGGAATGAGAGCCGGGGACTTACTAGCTAAGTTTCCCAAAAGAGAAAATGTAGTATCATGTTACTTATTAAAGATGCTTCCCTTCTCCAACTGTCTGGCTTTATTTTCAGTAATTACAGGTTGCCATGTTCTTCAGTTGTTGAAAATGAGCCCTGTGAAAGGTTTAAGCTTGAATTGAGCTCTGTTAGGTGTTTCTGTGGGGAAAGCTGAAGTGTTGTGAAGGGCACTCCTGCCTTGCTATTCCATAAGGGTGAGAAGGCTGGGTTTGGTGTGGTCTTGCACTTGTTGAAGATCTGATAAAGCTGCAGAGGCAGGGATTGGGGGAAACTTTTCTGTATTGGGTTGCTCATTTTTATCCTAGTTACTTGTGTGATCGCTTACCAAGTTATTTTATATACTAGTTGCTATCTTGAAATCTAAATTGCCTAATTCTTGGTTTTGGTGACAGGAAATGTGAGTACAGAGTCCTTGCCCTGCAATTACTGTGACTAAGCATTAGAGCTAATGACCAAGTGAGCAATGTTGTCTCCCAGTCCTGCTTTTCCCTCAGCAGCTTGCTGTTCTTGTGGGGCCGGCTTGCCTTCCTCTCCTGGCTCGCCATCCTGACCTGCTGTCTTCAGGGCTGCAGTGGAAATGCTGGATACAGCTTCTGCTTCCTGAGGGGCCCTGGCTTGTATTCCAGCAGGCAGGGTTCCGACCTGATCAGAGCTGTGCTGCAACCCATCAGCCATGAGTAATTTTCCTGTGCAAAGGCAAAGCATAATGCATACCTTTTTGGGGGAATTAAGTCGCACTGTAGCTGTTGGAAATGTTAGTGCTTTAATTGTTTCACTTAATACACCAGAAACCTATTGTCAAGGCAGCTATTAATTCCTTTGACAGCATTTTCATATTGCTGGAGTGATTTAAAATTTCACATGTGATTAGTGCAGTGGAATCCAGGAAGCAGGTTTTGTAGGTGTCAGTGGATTGCTTGTTTTTCCCCAATTCTTTTGGAGTTAAAAATGATCTATGCATTATGATACAAGTGTGGAATATTGCTGTGTTAATCATGACAAATAGAGCTCAGGAACTGAATGCTAGAGTATGGCATTCCTAGTTACGCTTCCTAGGGGAACTTGCTCTTGTCCAGGGTGCACGTCTCTTTTCAGTGGGGTTCCAGTTCATTTTGAGGCATAAACGCTATATATTTTCCAAAATTACTCTTAGAAATGTGTCTGCCAAACCACAAATTTGCATCATTTGAGTGTTTGCCTGAGCTTTATGCTTTTGCTCTGGGAAATCAGTGGTAGGATTCCTGCTGGTGTCGGCAGTGAGGAGTAGGAACAGGCCTATTAGACTTCATCTTTGGAGCATTTATCTTTAAATGAAGTTACATGTGATGGTTTGAGTTGTAGGTAAAGGTTGTTTGAAAATGAACCTCGAGAAAAATATGGATATTTTACTGTAGGATCAGTGACTTACAGTGGCCCAGCGTGGGATACAGTAAATGCCTGGGTCCTGTTGCAAGCTGGGGTGAAAGGATGGGTGAGGGGACAGAAGTGGGAATTCCCTGCTTGGTGTAACAGACTGGCTTGGGTGTAAAGTGTGGCCTTACCGTGTATGTTGTGGTCTTGTGGGGGAAAGAGCAGTCATTAGAATAAAATACCAGCCCCTAAACAATTTGTTAAAAAAGAAAAATGCAATGCAAAAGCAACAGTGACACAAAGTCTTTTAAAGAATAGAGTAAGAAAGAGGCTGATTCTCTACTGATACGTCTTTCTGGGTATTATTTTGTTAAACTGGTGACAGTGTCATGTGTTCCAGTGAGTTTTACAGCCCAGTAATCCATTGCTGGATGAGGCAAATACATTATTTATAGATTAGAGTGTTTTAACATCCTAGCGTGGGGCTGTTTAAGGAGGTCAGAATACAGAGCAGTGGGAATGGGATTAGCCCAGCTGTGCTGCAACAGTGCAGAAGCCGGAGGAAAAAGGCAAGTTACAGTGTAGATATTTATATTTTTATTGTGCCTTGCAGGGCAAAGGCCACATAGGCTTTGGGATTTTCTAGACCCAGAATATGGTTTTTCTCTATTGGTCATGACATCTCAATTTTTAATTGCAAATAATCACGAGCATCCTTTTTCCCCGTCTTGGCAGGCTGGCTCTCTGCTGCTTGTTTGCTTTCTTGATGAGATGGTGTAGAAGGACTTGAGGAAGGGGGAGCATTCATGATAGCTGACAAACTCCTCTTCCTCCCAGAAGGAAGTTGTGTTGTTCCTGTGTGGGAATCCTCCCTCCATGAGCTACTCTGGAAGTAGAGCCTCACCGGCCACCACTGTGGCTGGTGTAACAGGCTCACGAGCAAACCAGTAGTTTGTTGATTCACTGCAAAGTGCTTTTAATGTAATTGCTGTTTGAGGCTTCCAATTAATCTTTCAATAACGGTTGGAATGCCATGTTCTCAGGTAGTTGAAAAAGCCCTCTTAAAGCAAAGCACATAAATAATTCCAGCAGTGTAATAGGGTGCCCTTTGGGCACTGCCTGCATCTGGGTGCCTGCAGGCTGAGAGGTCCCATGTAGCTGAGGTGCTGTGAGGGGTCTCTGTGCCCAGCCCTTGCCTTGGCTTGGCTCAAAAGCAGCCCATGCAGGAGGCTCAGTGGTTTTGCTGCTCCTAGCACCCATAGCAGTTCCCACTCTCCAGCTCTGTCTTCAATCATCTTCACAGCAGCAAGGCCTGGGGTGGCAGGTTGGAGGTTGGCTCACAGGTCACCAATTGTAGTTTGACTCTTGTGTTTTCTAGTTTTGTCTAGAGTTGGTCTAGATCACGAAGTAATTAAGAACTCAAAATTGCAATGATGGTAAGGGAGTGTGACAAATTGCTAAGCATTAGCTGGGTGTGCTCTGTCAGGAGGAACACAGCAAACTTGCCGTGGTGCAACTGCACCAGGAGCGATAGAAGATAAATTGTGTTAACTTTGCACTGACATAGGTGTAGCTGAGTTGCGGCTAATGAGCAGCACCTCCGTAAGCTGGCTCAGGCCTGACTGCAGATCACCTTGCTTATGTAAATGCTGCTGTAATCATGTGAGTGTTTGAGAGTGGGTACATTGCAGGAACCGTTTGGTTCTGTCAAAAGATCAGGTACATGGATTGCTTCTGTACATAACAATGTGGTATAATCATGGTAGGTGTCCACTTCTGCAGATGTAAGGGGACAATGGTGGTGCTGGTGTGTGGCCATAGTGGTGGGAAGGGTTGTTTTTTTCTGAAGAGGCAGAAACATCTTTTCTTGTTAAAATTGCTCTACATTTCTGTTTTTCCTTACAAACTATTTGTAATTGGTGGTCTGGGTTTCATAGCACTAGTGCAAAGTATCGCCTCACTTGTTGATGGAATTTTATATTGGATAATAAGCACAGAAGCAGTACTTGAATAGCATTGTCTTTCTAAAACAGTCCCTCTTTCTCCCCGCCCCCATATCAATACTCGCAGTGCCAGTGTCACTGCTCAAATGCATTTCAGCTTTTGGGGGGTGGCCATGGTGGAGCTGCACAGCTGCTGGAGGATCATGGCAGCTGCCTGGTACAGGTGGGATGGTTATACTGCATGGACCATTTGCTTCACAGAGCCAAAGCTTCCGGTATAGGTAGGGAAATGTTTCTTTCAGGAGAGTGCTGGAGTTATCAAAGCAGTTGTTCTGGATGCTGAGGGTGACCTCCAAAGATAAGGCTCTCTAAAGAAGGCAGTGCAGGGCACTAGCAAGTCATAGCTGCAGATGGATAAGTCAGGGGAGTTGCCAAACCTTGTCCGCATCACTTTGTTGAAAACCAGAAAGTGATGTATGGAAGCCTGTAAAACAGCAGAGGTGGAGGAGAGAAAGGAGAGCTTGGAGATTTTGCATTGATACTTGCTTCCATTGTTCTTGGAGGATGCACATTGCTCCTTATGTTGATTTCACAGTGTTACTGTGCAGCTGCTGAAGACAACCTAGGAGCAGTTGACTTTTGGTGAGAGTGAGCTGTCAAACAAATTAGAAACTGCTGTAGCTCACTGAAAATCTGATGTTGTGACTTTCTGTAGCGAGCAAACAGCCCTTTGTGGTCCTGCAGCTGAGTTCCTCTAATCTTCAAATTGGAGGCAATACAAGTAAACCTGCTGCTCTCTGCTTTCCAGCTGAAAATTGCTTTTCTATTTATTTGCATTAACCTGGGCAGGGAAAGTGTATTGAGAGTGTGCTCCAGGCCCTTAGACATTGAAATGGAGACAAAGCCTCCCCATTGTGCAAGAGCACCCCAGGGAAGGGAGGTTGGAAGCTGCTGGGTGCAGCCTCATCTCTGTGCCCAGGCAGGAAAGGGGACCAAATCTTGGTCAGGATAAGAGGGATTTTGATCAATATCTGACATGTGCAGTAGAAGGAGCATTTACTGATTATTACAAAACAAACTCGAGCTGCAGCATTTGATAGGCACGTTTCTCACATGTTAACTGATGTGCCTAGAAGCTAAAATGATTTTAAAAGCCTGCATGGGATTTGGCTAAATATTGCCCAAAACCCCAAATCCAATGTGTCAAAGGACATTAACTGAATAGTATGAACTTCCCAGCCTGAAATTAGTGAATGTGAGTGACCAATCTGAGCTTAAAAAAATGCAGCCAAATGACTGCTGCTCGCCAGCTCTGTGCCTGCAGCAAGTGTCTGAGAAGATGGTTTTTGGGTTATCCCAACCATGGGAAAGCTACATCTTGATGCTGAAGTCTGCTCTCCAAAAGAGCCAGACATGTCCTCACCTGTGCCCAGGTTTTGCATGAATGCTGGCAAAACCTGGAAGACCCAAAACATTTTGTCTGCTGCTCACCTCCCTTTGTGAGTTGCACTCATCACCTGATGAGTGTTGTGCCCCTGTGTACAGCACAACATGACCAGGGAGTGCTGGAGGAACCTGCCCACCAGCATCACAGGACTTGAGGCACTAACTGCTTGGGGGTTTCCTGCAGGGAGCAGGGGAACAGGCACAATTATTAAGTGATCACTGCAGATTTATGCAATGAATTACAGCGGTTGCTGAAAACCTCTGCCAAGCATCCAATGACTTCCACTGTAAGTGATGTGTAATACATGCCAAAGGTTATTTTGGTTAAAAATGACTAATGTGCCTGTTGTTTTTTTAACAGTACAGTAACAAAGAAGTCATTTTTGTGTTTTTTTTTTTAAATCCTCCTGCACAACTGCAACAATGAAAGTGCTTCTTCTGTTTGGGGTTTTTTCCCTTAAGTAGGATGAAAATGTAATTTTTTATCTGTTATGGCATTACAGAGTAGAGTTAACAAGGTGCCGCTGTAGGAGACGTGAACATAGGCAGCAGAAATGCACATAACCTTGGTGTGAGACTTGAGGCAGAGCACAGAAATCAGTTCAGTTAAATTCCATTGGAAGTTCTAAGATGAAACTTAAGACAAAAAAGTCAGTGGGAATAATTTCCTCACAGCTTTTTTGTTTTTTAAAAAAAACCCCATCAAATTAATCTCAGTGCTTTAGGAACATCTGGATGATTTCTCAGTAATCTTTTTCTGGGAAGCACTTTCTGTGTGTGTGTTCTTTGTTATGGAATGAAAAATCACTATAATTTAGCAGCCTGGGCTTTGTGTTCTATTTTTCTAAAAATTTGTGAAGTCATACTGTTTGATGTGTTCCTTCACGCTGTCATTCCTGGAGGCATCTGAATGAATGCCTGATATTTCAGCTTCTGCTTATTGTTTAAAATAGGCCTTTATGCTTGACATGGTTACTTGAGCATACCTTAAAGTTTGGAATTTAGGGTGGTGTTTGGTTTTTTTTAAAGGGAAATGAATAAGAACAGGAAATTTTTAAGGAGGAAGTAGATGTGGTCAGTTGTTTTGGGCCACCTGAAGTGGCTAAATCTCTATACCTATCCAGAGCTACATGAAGAGTTTGGATTGGCAGTGTCCCTGGGAGTCCTTCCTTGCCAGCAGTGTGGGCTGTCCTAACTGGCTGAGGTACAGCCGGTGCCTCTTTGCTGAAATGTGGCCTCTGACCTTTGAGGCCAGTGGTGGGCAGAGCTGCACCCCCACAGAGGTACTCAAACAGCTGGAGCCTGTGTTTGGAAATAACATTAGGTAATGTGGGTAATAACTGAACACGGCTGTCCGTGAGCATGAGAAAACTGCAGTACCTACCAGAGTCAGCTTTTGATTCATGCTTTTGGGAAAGTGAGGAGAAAGAAATTGAGGCTATTTCAGGAACATGCTTTTGAGAGTACATATGTCCATGGTGCTGGGGCTGCATCTGTGGGAGGAGTGGGCAGGATTATTTGGAAATAGAGGCCTTGTGTGAGCTCACAGGGATTCAGAGCTAATGAAGAAACCTCGATTTTGTGTGTGTGTGTGTGGGGAGACACATGACACATTACCACTTTCCTCACTGGGATCTCCTTTTCTAGGGAAAAGAGTTTGGTAAGGTGGCAG
Organism: Upupa epops; assembly: GCA_013397515.1. Taxonomy (NCBI): domain Eukaryota; kingdom Metazoa; phylum Chordata; class Aves; order Bucerotiformes; family Upupidae; genus Upupa; species Upupa epops. The sequence goes on along the minus strand of VZRI01005198.1, from coordinate 130,760 downwards.
TGAACAGACTATGGGGAAGGGCAAGGATTTGGGACAGATTGAGGCTGGAGGTAACAAAGCTAGAAATAAGAGTTGGTCCCTCTGAGTAGGGCATATTGGCCAACACTGCAAGGACTGGAGTCTTCTGGAAAACAAGGCTGAGCCACTCTATGGCATCTGGTCTCCATTGTCTAATGATGTGAGCTCCTTCCCTCAGAGTATTGGGTGAAAGGGTGGCTAGGACTCACTTGTTACATGAGCATGGTATAGCTTCCCCTGCTAGCAACAAATAAATGGCAATGAAATAATTGACAAGCCTGAGCCTACAATAGGGGAAACAGCTACAGCTTTGTGTGAGCTGCTGGAACAAGGATCACATATCCTTGTGTAACTGTAAAGCAGCTGGGGGGCTCCAGTTTCTGTCCACACTGGGGCTTTCAGATGCAACTGCAGTATAAATACAGCAGCCTCCATGACTGCTTCTTAGGAGGTGACTGGGGTGGATGGTATCTCAAAAGAAAAAGATTTCAAGAGAACATGGTGTGTGTAAAACACAGATAGAGCAACTTGCAAAATGCATAGGAGGTGTGACAGGAGTATGCTATTTTTACATAATCCAGTAACGTAGAGCACAAATGTACCTTGTGAAAGAAAACAGCAAAGTGCTCTAATGATGTTTGTTTGGTGTCAAGTACAAATGTGCAGGGGAATAAAGGCAAAAAGAGAAAAAGTAACAAAAAAATTGGTAGAGCTATAGAGATGACACGATAACAGAAGTAGGAGGACATTGTAGTAGGTGGTTGATGTAGAGTAGCAAAGAGCTATGAAGTTGCTACCTGGGGATGACATTCCTCAGAGAGTGGCTTTCCTTCTGGAGGTGGAAGGTCTTGCTAGTTCAAGTTTTGGGGAATTGCTTTTCAACTGTCATATTACTAGAAGAGGTAGAGCCTCATGTTCATGAGACAAGCACATAACCTCGCTCAGGACATCTGAGTTAATGTTACACAGGTAAACCTTCAGGTTCTTGATGTGCATTCAGGGAATTGCTGGATTCATGCCCCTTCTCTCCTGCGTCAAAAACTTACTTTAAGTTGGTTTCAGTATTGATGTTCTGAAGAGATGGAGGAGTATAGTCTAGTGTTTGAACTAGGAGATTGATTCCTGCCAATGACAGCTTGCCTAGAGTTCAGGCATGGTTGCTTGGCACATCTGTAAAGATGCCTTATGCACAGATTTTGAAGATTAAGGAGCATTGACAAAGTTTTCTCTGATATTTCTAGACAGTACTTTGCACATTACCCTAAGCTGTTATAGCCTAGAGCTGTTGTCTGCAACAAGAACAGGAAGTCTGAGGAGTTGTCTTTGGAGACAGTTTAGGGCTCAGCTGACCTAATTTCCGGGGCATAGATTGCCTGCCAGCCCCTGTAAAGCGGTGGATCATTGCACTGGGATAGGATCCCAGGCTGAGCTCTGTCATTTCCTGGGGTCAGGGGGCCAGATCATGCTTGCCACTAGAACCTGCTTCAACTTTGGCATGGCTATCATGAGCCTGCAGGTAGAACATTCTGGTTTTGAAATGATTGCCTAGCCCACGCTGCCTTCAATGGCTGGATACTGTCCCACATCAGATTGAGATTTTCTTCCACACAGCAGGTTCAGAAGCAGCACAGCTGGCCATCCTTAACTTGCCTGTAATTTAGCCAGGATTACAGGCAAGCTGCAGATAGGGAGCTTTTTAAGAGCAATCTTGAACCTGCTCATCAGTGAGTGCATCTCACTTTAAACTGATGGAGACCAGCCAGGTAGGGAGAGCTATTTCTGTACAGGAATTCCTTTAAAGTTTAATGTGTTTTTTGCTCATGGAACCCCAAAATGAGTCACTTGAGGGAGCAGCACCAGATTTTTAAAAACCTTGGTCCACCTGTTGCTTCCACTGACTCTTCTGTAACTCATTTTGGTTCTAAATTATTCAGACAGAAGTAAAACAAATCCATCAGAAAACAAGTTTTGGAAGGTGTCTTCATTTAGCCTTTGTCCAGGGCTAGACTATAGCAGTTGGGATGAACCCTCCCCAGCCAAGAAGGGGAACAAAGAAAAGGAGAGGAGACCCACAGGTTGAAATGGAAACAGTTTTAATGAAACAAATGAACATCAATGCTAATATGAAGTGCACAGAGTTATACCATGTCCAATGAAAGGACAGTGGTCACAACAGACAGTAAAGTGGTCCTCAGCAGAAAGAAGGGGAGCAGGATCAGGAAGAGTCAGAGTAGCAGACCCTCTTGTCCTCTGCAAATTCTGTTGTTTTGTACTGAGAGTGACATTTATGGTCTGGGATATACCAGCTCAGGTCTGCTGCTCTGGCTGACTCAAAACCGGTAATGGCTTGTAGATCATAGCTCACCTAAGATTCTATCCCAATGAAATTAGGACAGAAGTATACAATACTGAGACAAACTGAAGGATTGAGACATTTGCAGCAGGTATGTAATGTTATGCTTTTACCAAGTTTTCTTAAATCAGTGTCTTTGAATATGGGAAGGTAAAAGCTCTTTAGGTTTTCTTCTTTTAAGAACTACTGATTAGTTCTCTACGTGGCACTAAAACGTTTTGCCTTGCTGCAGTATGCAGGAAGGTGTTAGTTATGTCTTAATCATAATTTGTGCAGAAGGGAGAGACAGCAACTTCTTCCCTTCCTGGTGGCACTTGCTTTTTCACTACCCTCTTTGCACTAGAATGTACCAATACTTCTTGTTGTGAAGTTTAGCAAAATTCTCCAGAGGTCTCAGAAGGAGGCCTGAAGCTCTCATCTGCTTTCAAAAGCTGTGTCGAGCTGGTGGGTGCTCAAGGCTGGAACCACTCTACTGCTGTCTCTGTGATGCTGTTGGGTGCATTTGAGGCCAGTGAAGGTTCTGGCCAGAGCCTCTGAGAGGCAGAAGTTTGGGATGCTGGTAAACAAAAGTACTTTTTTTTATTACTAAAGCTGTACCAAATTTCACCTTTAGAGTCTTTACTAATGAAATTGATAGAGCAATGAGAAGACTATTTATTTCTGACTACTCTTTAAACCTAATAGATGAATGCCAGAGCGTGGAGATTCATACTGCACCATGCCTGACCTACAATTTATTGCAATATTATGTCAAAGTAATTGAGTGAGTCCTACAAGTTTGTATTTCAGACTGATTCTGGTTATATCTTAAGGAGGTGCATATGATTTCTTTCACTTTATTTTAGAGGGGCCTTTTACGTGAAGCACAGTGATGCTGTGTTTTTTCATGATCTGATGAATTATGTGATGTTGAGCACATTCCATTCTAACTAGATGTTTGTCACCACATGTTACCTTTTTGAGCCCCTCATCTATATAAATATTCTGAATTCTTTATTCAATGGTTTAGGAAAGTAATTTCTCCACTAGTAAAAGGAGATTCGAGATGCAGGAAGATTTAAGATACTTACCTGTGAATCCGTGGAATTAAGTTTGAGAATTGATCCTTAGTCTAGTACCTTCTCTATAAGACACAGCTTTGGCTTAAACTTCACAACTGAATAAACAAATAAACCTGCCAGAAAGCCTGGGTGCTGCATGCTGAAATACTTGGCTTGCAATTTAACAGAAACCTCTAGATTTTTTAAAAAATTATTAAAAAAAAGAGGCCTCAGCACTCTTTGAAAAACATCCCCCACGCAGCTGATCTGCCTCTTCTCCTAAACTGCTTTTGAAAATGTGAAAATAAGCGATCTTGCCAAGTGTAAAAGAAAACAACAGGAATATGAGCATGCCCTGTGTAAGTACTGCAGGTTATTTCATCAGACTAATAACAGAAAATAAGTCTGCCTGATGCGATAGTGCTGTGAAACGTTACTGAATTTATTCAGCAGTACTGAATGTGATTTGAAATGCTACCTGTTAACATTAGCTCTTTCACTGTAAATTGTGGGATTTGGGCTTTCTGATTGTTTCTGGCTGACTGTGATTATCTCAATAGCTACACTTGAAAGCTGTTATTTTATTTCCATTATGACACTGTAATAGTGCTCAAAGGATTAAACAAATGCATGTGAAGAGCATGATCCCTAGGAGCGTGAGGCCTATCATGATTTCATATAGAAATTGAGTGGGTTCCTTTGACTGAATGACTTTCTGCTTACAGCTTCTCACACACTGGTGCAGATAGCCATTTCCTTTGGACCATCATCAGGGATGTGCATGCAACCTGGATTGTGTCATTGAGACAAGTTGAGCAGCCAACTCCCGCAGCACTGCATTCCTCTGGAAATGCCTCGAAGTTTGTAGGCTCCCCAAATTATAGTTCTCCTGTCTGTGATGAGTTTTCCCTCACCAGCTTTTGCATGGTTAGTTTGGATGGCACCAAGAACACCAGTGGAGGTGATACTCCTATTAGAAGAGGATTGAGCTGCTGTTGAAGTCACCTGTACAGTGGTATCACCACTTCTGTCTGTCTTCAAAATCATACTAGAACAGATGGAGTTTTTTTATTTTGTGGCCTAATAGATTTTATGGGGACCAGAGCTTAGGTTTCTTCAGGTCTCTAAAGCTGCAACTAGTTGAAGAGTTTAGGGATGCACTGGAGTAGCTGCAGGGCCACAGGATCCAGCTGTGGCAGCAATCATGCATGGAGCACTCAGTCCTGAAAGAGCAGGAGAAAAGATAGCTGAGGGAGTCGTCTTCAGTAATAGTAAATTAAACTGGGCACTGAGTCACTGACTGCCTGCAGCTGTCTGTACCTGTCCCCTACTTGAAGTTACTGCTCTTGCAGCAGCAGTGCTGAAATACAGCATTGAACCTCTATGTCCGAGTTGAAATCAGGGCAGTGCACTTGGGTACACCCATGGGGATGGTTTTAGTTGCCGCACCCTATTCAGCCCTTCCACTGATATTTATGATCCTATGCTGATAGGTGAGAAGATTAAGGCAATGCAATGAAATCTCTAAATGTAAGAGTGAGCAGAAAGGAGAAAATACTGAATTGCCTAAATTTTATACTAGTCCAGTTTTATATTCATAGTGTTTTGAGCCTCACTTGAATGAGGTAATGACATTATTTTAGCTGTTTTTGATGGAACTAACACTACAGTGTTTCCTTACAGCAGAGTAATCCATAAAGCTGTTCCAAATATTTCTTCCAAGTCCTGTAGGTTATTCTTCTAATTAAAAATGCAGCAAATCTAAGTCTTGGGTTGAGTTTTTATTGGTAAATGTTCTCTGAAAATATTCTAAATACATCTCTTTTTTAGTCCATTGAAGACTGATTTAATTTCAAATAACAAAATGTTTCAGCTGGACTTCCATAATGACTATTAGGTTCTAATTATTTCTGCTGTTTTCTCTGATTAAGAAAGGAATTATTTCTCTTCGAAATCTATTTACTAACCTGGCATGTAGGATTGCTTCCTGACTTTATTCATGAAAAGCACTGTAATCTCTTTGGAAAAGCTGGATGGCTGTTGTATAGATGTTTCTTCATCTAAACAAATTTGGAAATTATTGGTAGAATTTTGAAGTTTCACTTAAGGGTGGGTTTCCCCAACAACATATTAATGTATTTAAGCTTAATGCCAAAGCATCAAGTTAGTGTGACATCAGTCACAACTTCATGGTCAGTCTAGTCCAGGATGTAATGTTTAGTATCATGTCAGCTAAACTGTCAGCTAATGGTTAGCTATCATGTATTGAGTGTGATTTATCCCTGTGTGGTGTTCTCTCTGTGCAAATTCAAACCCATTCCACTATGCATGGCCTGTACTTTTGTGCAGTGGCTTTCAACATCTTTTGACCAGTACATAATCCCTAAAACAGTTCCAGCAGGGGTGTGAATCCCTTGGAAAAAGCCAGCGAGCAGTGCGCTGTAGACTGCAGCAGCTATGGCTGTGCTCTCCACAGCTCCTGGATTCCTATGGGTCTCTGCAGGGACCACAGCTCAAACCCCACCTGACAGGCTAATGAGGCATTTGAATGTGAGGGCTTCAGTTATTACCCCTGTGCCATGGGCTAGGCTGGCTGTTACGTGTTTCAAACCATCGCTTGCATACCTCCGGGTAGTGCAAGAATGGTCCTTGTGGATGAATCTATCAACCTGCTACATTCGGCACAGAAAAGGAATTAAGAAAACTAACAACATTTTGGGATTTTAATTTATGTTGGTACTGGGAGATGTGTTTTCTCTTTTGTTATTTAATGTTTGCCTTAAATAAAAGCTAAGTTTTAAAACAAGTACAATGGGATATCTTACTTGTCTGTTCACAGCATGTGGCATTCATCTGAATATTTACCTCAAACTCCATTAATTAATTAATTGGGCAAAATCACCCACGGCAGACAATTTTCTGTCTATTTTGATGGATAGTGTCTTAAGCAATCTATGCTGCAAAAAAAGGTTTAAGTAGCATTCTTATGGGATCCACAATTCATGATTCAATTTAGTCCAAAGTCCCTGGCTGACAGGTTAAACTGAGAACTGTCCTTGTGTCTCCATTAATCTTCATCTGAAGGTTCCCTGATAAAAATGCTAGCCTGGGGCTGGCTTCATTGCTGATAGGCACGCTAGCAATCTGTGCTTCGCATTGATCTGTGCTTCAAACTGCTCACTTGAATTATGGGCTAATTCTGCCTGGAATTCCGCATAATTTTTAAATCTTGCTTCTTTTAATAAAGTTACTTGTCAGACTAATATTGGAAATAACGACCTTAGTATAGCACTGTGGCATAATCCTTCAGGCACGTGAGTGGGTCATATGAGACCATCCCTAGTGTCCGGTGGGAGCCAACTTCCATTACAGCAGTGCTGAGCTTTGCTTAGGTCTTGTATTGGAGCATTTAAGTATCTTACTTGTGAGTGGACAGCAGATTTCTGGGGAGTAGAAGAAGATGGATTTTGGAAATCCTGCATAAACAAATTGTACTTGGCAAGCAGGATGCTGTTGTGCTTTCCTTGCTTGTTAGAAGTTCCAGTAAAATGTCTCTTGATGATACAGAAATATCCCAGAATATAAGTTTGGTCAGAAGAAACTGTGGGCCAAAGTAGGGCCATCCCACCCAGGTTTGCACTTTCTGTATTTTTTATTGTGTATTAACAGAGGAATGTTGGGATATGTTTCCTGAAAACAACGAAGTGAATTAATAACGGCTTTCCCTCTCTTATTCCCAAACTGGTTATGGGTTTTTTTTTATCCCTAAGCCTGTTAGGTTGGGCTTTACAAAACAAAACCCAAACAATAGAGTGAAAGCAAAAGTGCTGGAGCAGGTGTTGCCTATGTGTTAAGACAGGTCTAGGACTAATTTTCTTTTCAAAGCATGATTGAATGTCAGGCTTTAATGGAGAAAGATCAGAATTGAACTTTTGAGCATAAACTTACAGAGTTGGCCCTTTGCCCTCGGATTGTCTATTTACGTGCAGTATTGTAAGAAAAGCAGGTTATTTCCCAGCCTTTTTGCTCACTAGGAAGATTAGCCACAATCCTTTTCCTTTCTCCTCCTGGTCCAGTATTCCAGATCTCATTAGCTGCCTCGCAGTCTGGGGTTTTCTCAGTGCTTTGTGTCTCAACCCAAATACCAGTTTTTATGAATGGCTCTGGGGGATGCCCTTGTATTACTTGGCAGAGTTGCTTTCTGCCTGCCCACAACTAGACCATTCTTGTGAAGAGTTTTCCTCACGAGAGCGTACGTGCTTCCATGTTGCACTAATGGTCAGAGCCATGCAGGCGTAGGAGTTTTTTGCATTGCAGCTCATTACTCTGTGCATATCACCTAGAGGCATCTCACAGTGGTCCTCTTCTAACAGGGTGTTGGACTAGATGTTCATCAGGAGTCCTTTCCAACCCCTGTGATTCTGCATGTGCTTCCTTGGGGCACTGCAGGAGTTGCCTGACCAATGGCTTGAACCCAGCAGTGTGGGATGCATGTTTGGCCAGAGCTTTCTGCATCTCGTCTGTTAATAAAGAACTTTTTTTTTTAATTTTACCTCCATGTTCAGATTTGAGTAGGACATTTTTCCTCATCACTGTGGAGTTATCAGCAAAAGTCTCTGCCTAATTCACCAGTGGTCCCAGGGAAGTTTCCCTTGGGAAGTTTGAGGTGCCCATTGTGTAAATTGTTTTGCAAGTCATGTTGCACTGGAAAAAGTACATGGTGGGGCAGACTGCAAGCTGGAGTGGAAAAGTGCCCTGCACAAGTGATTATGCATTCCTTTTCATGTTGGTGTTGGGCTTTTTTTATTGTCTTTTTTTGAGACACAGAATCTGTTCGGACACGTTAAAACCTGTGTGAGAAGTGATAATTGAATGCCTCCCTCCTTTCCCACAGCTGGGTGTAGATAAGACTCACCAAACCTCATGTCTGATTTCTTTTGTTCACAGCCTTCTCCTGTGCAGGGCCTCTGCTTTGAGTTGAAGAGGGATGAGGTGGTCAAGGGGCAGTTTGCCTCTTTTCCTTTGCCTGTGGTGGCTCAGGTATCCATGAGCAGTACCAGTGTCTGCCCCTATCCCCATACTGGGGATCTGTGCCCCCCATTCAGTATGGTTGTCACGCCGGTGGTGCATTGGGCCCAATCACTGTCCCATCACCCCAACTTAGGTACCACAAGTCACCTTCTTCCCCATGTTCCTCCATCTGGTGAAATTGCTCAGACCTTTCACTGTAAAGTAGAGCTCACAGTGAGTAGGGGTGTGGTAGAAACTGACCTCAAAGCATTTTCAGCTGTTGTTGTAGTTTGTTTCATTTCAGAGCCACTGCAGACAGGGCTGGTTTAAATTACTTCTCCCTTGCGACCTGCTTGCTGGTAAGTGATCAGACTAAACAATATCCTGCATATTAATCAGTGCAGTGGGATTTTGGGTGATGCTTGCAGTAGCGTCACTCTTGTTTTTAATGTGAAGCTAGCCTTCAAATGTTTTTATTATCTTTAAAAAGGATTTACTGCCTGCATACTTAATTGCTCACCTAATAATTAAACTAGAAATGAACCCTGAAACTGTCGAGAAACGCTGAGAACAAAGGAAGCCCCTCAGGTTTCTGTATTTTTGTAAGTGTCCGGAACAAACAATCCAACAGAAATCCTGCAAAAATGTCACAGTTAACGGTCTTGCTGTTTGTTACGCTATATAAGATTACCAAAATACCTCTAGCTAGCTAATTGCAACTTTGCAGATGTCATCAGGAGGATGGTATAATAGATGCTACAGCCTGAAAGCTAGGCTGAAAGGAAATGTTACATAGGTCCAGCTTGGGCTGCCTTCATTTGGCTCTCAAAAGTTTTAAGTGGTGGCTGCTCTTTGCAGCATAACGGGAGTGTGTGGTTGCTTTTTGGGTACCCTGTCTGAATGGACCTGCTGGTATGGGAAGTTCACATATTTGAAAGAATTATATATAAATGTTAACAAGGGTGTTTTCAAACTGCTTACTGTGAGTTTTCCTTTGAAGGACATATTTTTGTTTGTTTTTCAAATGAGAAAGTGAGTTCTGCTACCCTGGAACTGCTACCTGAGACAGTGCTGGGAGCTGGCAGCTAGGGAGAGAGGAGTGCTGCCTACCAGTGCCTTTATTTCGTCCTCCTCACTGGGGCTGTTTGGTATCCTGGGCCAGAGCTGGGAGGAGGAAGAGGAGTAGAAGGAACCTTCCATGTAGCCAAACCCTGGTGGGACAGCGCCTGGGAAGGCAGCTTTAGAAGCTCAAGCACAGCTTGGCTCATGGGGAAACTGTGAGCCAAATCAAAAGGTGCTAAAATGACCACCGAGGCTTTAAGAACAAGCAGAGAAATAGCCTCTTTTTTCTCTGAGATTTTTTTTTTCCTTCTGTTCTTCCTTTTGCCTTTTCCTTTTTGTTGTGAAAGTTACGGGCATGAGGTAAAGATTAATTTTGCCATTCGGAAAAGGTGGAAGCCAGGATAAGGTTTTTGGTTTTGTGTGCAACTCTTCAAACCCCATTACCTCTTCAGGGGCTTGATCCAAAGCCATTTGAATTAATTTTCCACCGATTTCACCGAGGCTTTTGGGCAAGGTCTTTCAGGGAGTTGTTATTTCTGCAGGCAGGAGGTTTGCTGGATCACTCTTGTGGCGGCTTGTTCTGAGAGCAACTGATATACATAAGCTCCGTAAGTTCTTTTGAAGAAAAGGATGGTGTCAGCACTGTGTAAGGAGACACCTTTTCTTCCCCTGACGGAGCTGAGGCTTCTGCCCATCCTTGGCACAGTTGGGAGCTGGCAGCCTTGCAGACAAGAAGTAATCAGCTGCAGCTCTCAAAAAAGAGACCATTTGGGTGTCGCAGTGACCAGAGGTTGCTTGAAGTGGGCCAGGTTTTGCACAGCCTGCAGAGAAACGAGTGACCTCTTCCTAGCAAGCTAAAAGCAGCCAGTCTGATGGAGGAATGAAGAAAGGCATCACATCGCTGAGGGCAGGCACAGGAGCAGGCTGCAGCGAGGCCAGATATTGTGTTAACAGCCCATTGCTGGTGTGATTCACCAGCACAGCCAGCCTTCTTGCAGGGATGCAAAGCCGCCTTCATGTGGCTGGCACTTACACCAGCAAAACAGTGCCTTTGCTGGAAATGCTTATTCCAGAGTTGGTTTTGGTTGGGGAAAGAAAACTTATGATAAGTCATGTCACAGTTTTACTCCTGTAACTGTACTGCAGTGGCCTCCATAGGCATAATTGGAGGTCATATTCCACCAAATTTGCAGCTGACATAGCTGGGCTAGCAAATATTTGTAATATAGATCTGGCTTCAGTTTTAGACTGTGCTTAGATTCCTGCACCACACAGAGCTGTCTTTCCTCCTTTAATATACAAGCGATAAGTTTTGGAAAAAGATTTTGTAGGACTTGGTTGAAGTTGTAAATGGTAAAGTGCAAAACACTGGCTTTTTTTTCCTCCCCTGTTTTCATGTAGGTATGTCAGCTCAGACAAGTGGTGGAAAAAATTCAGTGAACACATGGAATTGCATTTGAAATTTTTATTTCACCCTTGGGTGACTTGAATGGATGTGCAGCCCATTGATGCTGAGCGATATAAGGTGATCTTTTAAGATGGAAAGACTCTGTCTCTGATGGCAAAACATTCAGAGATCTCTAGAACATCTGCAGGGCAGACTCTATAGTAGTCATCTGAAAACTCCAGCAGTAAACTCTGAACCTGCACAAAGAATTTTCTCTTTCAAAAAGAGATACAAAGGCTGGTTCAGTAAGGCAAAGCCAATGAGTCTTTGTTTAGCCAAATTGTAAAGGTGTCCTTTGCACTCTCTCTTTTGCCCCCTCTTTAAAAGGCTTCTCTTTAAAATTCCACATAACAATAGCAGTAGTCTCTTCTTTGTCTTTGAGGTATATCAACTTGCAGCAAAGAGGTTGCTGCTTCTGCCCAGTGTGGAGATACGGTGATGCTATAGCTGCTGATAGAGTAGAAGGCATATGAGAGTCCCTCTTGTGATAGCTTTGGTACAGGAGAGAGGACTTAGGGTCTCTCATACTATTTTAAATACCTGTTTGAATAAAATTTACTTTATTCAGTAACACAGTAGGGGCTGTGTGCTATTGCGCAAAAACTGTGCTGAAGGGTCATTGGGAAAGTGTAGTCTTTCCAGCAGCTTGGAGACTGCTCTGCTTGTCAGACAGACACAATTCACGTGAATTTGGGAACTGTTACGAGGTCGAGTGGGCTGAATAATTCACTTGTAATGGAGGCATAGGTGAATGTGGTCAGTGTGCCCACAAATACACCAAATACAGATTTACTGCAGTTTTGCTTTTCATTTGGGCTGGGAATGATGCCACAGAAAATATCTTTCACAGCTACTAAAATCATTTACCACTCTTTAAATTTAAAGAGGAAACGGGTTATTTTCTTTTGGGACTATTTTGGGCCACATACCAACATGAAGCATTGAAATGATGGAATGACGTTGCTGCTGAAAATATGAAGTGCTGTGTATATTTACTGTGTCTTCAGCTGATGGTGTGGTTGATATTTAACCAACCTGGCAGTTTTGTACAGCTATTGTTTTGTGAGAAGTTTAGGTTTCTAATGAATACTTCAAAATTCCTGAAAAAACATTCCCACTTCATACTTTAGTTTTGGTTTTGTGTGTAACTGGTACAAGCAAGAAAAATACTCCTATTAAGTCAGAACATAATATTAGTGACCTTCTTTTATTAAAAAGGCATTGAAGTAGAGCTGACAGCAGTTTTCTACCCGTGCTCTGGTTGTGTCTGTACTGCTCTCTAATAAATAGCTCTACTGGGTGACTTTCCAGTAATGATTCACTTTGGGCTAGGCAATCAATTTTTCTTCACTGATGAATGGTTTATTCACTGAAATGTGGTTTGTAAGTTTGGGACAGCTAAGAAACTCTGGAACTGGTTAAAAGCTGCAGAGGGCCACACTCAAGGGATGGATGGGATTAGGCAGACATGTGGCATGATCTGAGGCTCTGAACAATCACCACAACTATGAATTTGACTTGAACTCTCTTAGTACTTTCAACTGAAAATGTGACTTTTCTAGACAGACAGAAAAAAATAGGGGCAGCTTCCCCAGCCTCACCTCTGCACATGTGTGGGCACCCACATGCTGCTTTCCATCCTGTGCCCAGGAGGATCTAACTTTTCCAAAACCAGGGAGGTCCAGATGAAAGCCCTCTGTTAGGTGAGCATCTCCATTTTCCATCTGTCCTACAGCAACGCCTTTGCAGGAGACTTTCTCGAGTTACTACGTTACCAGTTGCTCTTTGGACAGTTCTTCTCTGTCTGTCTTGTTATTAATTGCTTGTGGTTTTCACACAGTATTTAAATATTGAGGTATTCAAGGTAAGAGGCTGGACAAATTCCCACCTATGATTTGGAACACCTCTACTTGCTCCTTCTCTGGTGATGCTTTTTGAATTGTTTTAAAGGAAGGAAACCAGCTCTTTTTGGTAGTCTGCTCTGGATTGTATCAGGAGCTCAAAGGTACAAGACCCACAGCTGGTCATCTGGCAGTGCTGGCTTTGCCTTAATTGTGGGTAGCGTGTGTGAGCCAGCAACAACAATTTACCGGTACTGACCGTGGGTTGCAAAGCCAGAGATCTCAAACCAGTGTCTGTGCTTGACAAACTATGGGTTAATCAGCAGTGTCAGCTTTTGTTCGTATTGCTCAAGAACAGGTTGAGTTTCACATCTTTTGGAAGGATAAGCTCTCTCCCTTTGTGCAACTGCAGTGTATGGATCCCACCAAGGCTGGTCAGTTGATGAAATCCAGGGCAGTAATCATCTCCTGAACAAGCCAGCTGGATCCATTGGGGTTGCCTGTTGTACAAAGATGACACTTCGCTATATGTCTGTGTTCCATTTCACTACAGATTTTTTTTTCTAGAGACGAACTTTAATCTGTCTGAGAGAAATTACTGTGCAGAATTTGTGTAGTCTTCAGTTCTTGTCTGTTGAAACATGTCTGAGAGAGAGAGATCACACTAACTGCTCCTGCAGCTCCTGGGACTTGTAACAGCTACACTACAGTAGCAGGGACCTGCCTACTTTGCCTCTGACTCCCTTGTTCTGGGTGATCCCATGCACACACTGGAAGATGGCTGCTTTTAAGGAAACTTCTCTGAGCTGAGTACCAGGGACTACTGTACCTGATTTGCGGGCATTTAGTAAATGGGAGAGGTTGTGGGAGGAAGGAACAGTGTATTTTAACCTTGCTGTGCTTGTTTTGTCAGGATGAAATGACTACGAATGCAACTATTTGAATTTATTATTGTTTTTATCTTCCATTTTCTACCTGTGGACATAAATCATATCCCTTCGCAGCCTCTTGTTTTACCATATGAGACAGTCCTGTTGTTTTTGCCTCTCAGAGTGAAGCTCTATGTTCACTGTGTCTGCCTTGCTCTTCTTAAAGGTAGTCTGGCCCATGTTAACCTTTGCCACAAATGATGAGGATAGCACATATTATTCTAGATGGGGTCAGTGACTTCTGTAGCAGCATTCACTCTGTTTCTGCTGGGCAAGTGTTGCTTGGTGAATCCTTTGGTGACATTTGCTTCTTTGTCATTTTTATTATAGTGGGAGCTTCTGGTCTCCTGGGATCAATATGAGACAAAAGGTCTCTTCTGTCTTGTAACGTTTCCTAGCTTTGTGTCACCAGCACCAGTCACTGGTACATTTTTTACTTTGTGTGTCATAATGGAAAACAATAAAAAACCAGTCTCCTTGAGCCAGAGAATTGTTCTTTCAGCACAACCTCTTTGTGAAGTTTCCTATGCATATGGTAATGCCCATGCCGGTTGTTGTCATCTTAAGTTTAGCTTGTAGTCTCCTGGAAAGGTATCTTCTACCCTTTCCTCTCCTGGAAAATGGGTTGTTGGAGAAAGCAATCAGAGTAGTGTGTCACAATCCATACTATGCTTTATTCAGTGTCCCATTCCTTCCCATGATGTTCCCTGTTCTGTCTCATTGATCTGCTCTCGAGCCTTGTTGTGTGCTGTTGAGACTGGATACATGGGTGTCATTGCTGGGATTATTTGTTCTCTCGTTCCAGGCCATGAGGTTTTATATAAAAATTCTTGTCCATATCCCTGTGGTTGCTTGCACTGCATCTCTCATAGTCTTGAGGTGCAGATATCTCACACATGGCAATTCACATACCTCGCTCGCCCATGCCCTTACTGAAAATTAAGGCAGAGCTTTCTTTTCATTCATGGCTTTGTTTGGATGCCATGCTCAGAGCTGACAGCTTTCAGCTGTCCTGAAGCTAATCATCATGAAGCTAATTTAGCTTGACTTTTGGTAGGTTTGACTTTTCCTCTCAAATACATTTGCAGATCAGTCTTTTTTCCTGCTCTGTAACAGGAGGGTCTGTGCTTCCTGCTTGGCTTTTCCTGGGGTGGGGGCTCAACCCCTGAGCCCTGAGGGTTTCTTTCCCTAGGTTTTGCCCCCTCTTAATTAAAGAAACAACACCCAAGGTGCAGCCTTTGGTGTTGTGTGTTCCTACCACAGGGAAGAGCTATCAGCAGGAGCTGTGTCAGATGTGATGTGCAAGTTGTGACTAAAACCGGAAAACCTAGATAAACTTAACTGCTGTGGAGATACATCCTCTGCGACGGCCTTTGAGTGATCAGGTTCTGTCAGGACGTGAAAGATAAAATCTGAATGCTTAATTTAACTTTGACAGTACCAAGCTGGTACAGACCAGCCAAGTTTTGCATGAAGGTTTTCTTTTCTCCTGCGCACAAGAATAATCGGGATGGCTTATACTATGCTAATGCCAGGGCTGAGAAACCTGCTCTGTTGCGGTTGATATAATCACGCTAGGTGAAAACAGCACTGTGGTCATATGCTTCCCTGCCTCTCCTCCCAGGCTCTGAATAAACTAGTTATAATTCACAGTGTTGGGAATTGTGAAGCAGGGCTGCCTCTTCACCTGGGGCTCCTTTTTGTTTCTCTCACCCTCTCTTGTCAGTCCTAGCAAAAGTGCTCAGTATGGGCTGAGTCTGGTAGTCCTATAGGCAGTCCTGGATTTTGGCCTGGGTGACCTGCTGTCTTAAGCATCTCCACCTTGCCCTGTCCCACTGACATCTCCACCTGCTTCTGCCCAGCCAGAGCAGCTGGCTGTGGCATTGCTGACACATCAGGCAATAACCTCTATTATTTTCAGGAAGTGTTTGGGTTGTTTAGCATGTTCTTTCTGCCGGTTAAAGCTTGGAAGACACTTTGTGTCTTTCCTCGGAGTCCCCCAGTTAAACTGGGGATATGGCCATCTTGGATCTTTGTGTGGTTGATGACAGCTGTATGTTCTTGCTTAACAGAGAGGAAAAGGAGATGTCAGGGTTTTCTGGCTTGCCCAGGGTGCACATAAGGAAGGGAGTAAGTGCTGCAGCTGTTGGCCTCTCCATCCTAGCCCAGCACACCAGCCCTGGCAAACAATTTCAGTGAAGACTGAATCTTGCAAAGTACTGATTTAGAAGTAGAAGCTCACAGAGAGAGGTATGTTGGTACCAGAGCTTTTGCAAGGCATGCTATAAGCTTTAAGGGACATCCTCTGCTTTAATACTATTCCTTTTTATGCTTCTCTTGTGGCCTCATTGGGGAAGCTGTTACTTTTATGTTCTTTCTACTAATTATGTAGCATACCTTATCATGTTTTTGTACATCAGTGAGGTAACTTATTCCTCATCAGGGAGAGCATGCTGCCTGTTTTCCCGCAGACCTCTGGAATCCCTCCCCAGTACTTAAGTCAGGGTATCTAAAATTAGATACTTGTCTTCGTATCTCAGGCACCATCTTAATGATCTGTGTGAGGTCTTTGGCACTGCTTGAAAGCCAGATTACTTACCTCTGTGCTTAAATTAGTGTATATTCTACATGCTTTCTCTCTAATTCTCCCTTCCCCAAGTATTTCCCCCATTTTTTTCTGCAACATTTTAATTCTTCACATCCTGATGTGGTGACTCTAGTCACTCAAGCCAAGGGTTTCATTTTTTATTGCCAGAGACCATGGTGCTACTGCTTCTCACCCTTCCACCTGCTCACCCTTGGCTGCACAGTGAGTGATCTGATGGATCTCTGGTGGCTTTGTCTCCTGGTCTCAACATTTTCTTGTTACTTGTCAATAAAGGGGTGTTTTTAAATGCATTTTTTTAAATGTATTTGGCACATCCTGTCCTCATTGTGTTTAAATAGTTCTCTGCTTATTTGGCACAAGCAGAAAATCCTTTTCAAGCAAAGCGTAATAACAGTAATGTATAACCTAAAGGTAAATAAACAAACCACACCTTAGTTTTTTAGTTCAGCTGCATTTTATTTTTTAAGTCATATGAATGTGCACACAGTGCTTTTCATTCTTTTCTTCCATGGAGGCCAGGTAGGCTCCTTCTTCCCTTCAAGCTCCCTCATGACATAGCACTGGTTGCAGCTCGACAGAGCAGGATATAAACCCCTTCTGCTTCCCAGGATGCTGTGCATAAGTTGCTGTTCATCTGCCCTAGAGGCTCCAGGGAGTTGCTATGGCTTCCCATAGATTTGCTTATGTCTGATGATCTGAAATTAGAATCCTTCCCCTGCGTTGCCCTTTTTCTGTAAACGTGTAAAACCTTGCAGATTTCCCTTAGGGAAGAAAGGGGGATTTTCCCACCGTTAAAAATAAAAGGAAAGGGAAAGAAAAAAACTTAAAACACGTTCAGATGCTTGTAAAGATGATTTAAAAACAAACAAACCCAAAACTGTGTCAATTATTTACATTCCCTTGTACAAATATAGAAGAGGGGGGCTTTCCCTTGGGCAGCCTGCTCTTTTCCATTAATGTATTACCACAGCCCTACTGTGCTTTGTCAGTGCCCAGCTTCTGCTTTTGTGTTCTACAGCTGTGATTTGGAGATGGTTGATTGTTGGTTTTATGGATTTGTTAGGTCTCCTGATGGACTGTCCTCCCTCCTTCTCTTTTGCCTTCCTTTCCTTAGAACTCTAAATAGTTAGGGTGCTACAGGTGTAGGAATAAGGCTACCTACATCTTTCCTACTCTCCACAAAGAGATCGTGGGTTTTCCTTTCCTCTCCTCTTCATCTGGAGCAATCACCCAGCACTGTGGTGACAGCCACAAAGGTTGTGTGTTGGAAATACAGTTGCAAAAATGTCTTGGAATTTCAGCTCTCCTGGACAACTCTTGTGGATGGTGTGGATAGTACCCCCAACCTTCTCTCAGATGGTCATCATTATCAGACTCCAGCAGCAGCCGATCCTGTTGACAGATAGTATAAGCCATGGTTGGTTTAAAATTATTTTTTCTTGCTAATGAAAGGCTTTGATGACATTTTATAAATCACAGAAAGAAAACACCAAGTGACTGGTTTAAGAGTTGAGTAGCTTTTGCAGTCCACTAGAGCTGGTCTCAGAGCTCAGTGTTTTGTGTAATTTCAGTACATGAAGAACAAGGAAGCTTGGAGTACTTCTTAGATTTCTGAACCCATGCATGCGCCTGAATCTGACACAGAAAGCCCTCTTAGACAAAGACCAGGGAACAGACTCTGCCCTTCCTTCTATCCATCCGTCTATCTGTCCACCCACCCATCCATCCATCTATCCTCCCACCTATCCATCTTGGTTGTGGTGTTTCATTTCGTGGAGGGCAGCCCAGAGGTATGAGATGAGGAGAGCCAGAGTTGTCAGGGCATCAGGACCCTGGAGCATACTGGAGCGCTTAGCTGCTTCTCAGGACAGGTGATTTGATACATTTATTTTGGCACCAATTCATATTAACTAGAAGTAATAAAGGCTAACAACATGTGGCCTCCGGTTACAATTAAGGGCCTCATTCTCCATTTCAGGACACAGAATTGAACACTGGAGTTAGAATGGTGTGGAACTGGGATTGTGGGTGAGGAATACAGCCCAGAGCCACTGATTAATATTGATAGTTTCTGTATGGAATGACTGTTGCTTTCTGTCTATGCTCATATGTTCTGGTGGTGTATGGTAGAATTACTGAAGACTTCTCAAAGCTGAGTGAAGATTTGCTTAATGACCAACTGATCTCACATCTGCAGTTGTGTTTGGAAACCGTGAAAAACAATGCATTATGAAATCAGAAAGTAGAAGAGAATTTAAAGACAGCTGTCATCCTTCTAGCCAACTTTTCATGCTCACTGGACAAGAGGATGTACTTGCATACTAATTTTTCCTTGCTGGAAAGTAAGGGTTCTGGTCTGAAAAAGAGGCTTTTAGAAAACTACAGCTTCAATCTTTTTCATGCTTTATGTTACTGTCAAGTGTCCATGAGCAAAATGAAAGACAGATGTGCTGGGATTTTTTCCCTGATCTCTTGGCATCGCAAACTGCGCACAGCATGTGAAAGTCAAACCTCTCTTTGCTGTACCTAGAATTGCAGGTAGCAGATGTGGTGAATAACAAGGTGCTCCTTTAATACATTCTGCTTCCCTCCTATGCATTCATTTAATCCATTCATGGTGATTTGCTGCAAGCTTCCTCAGTTTGGATTGACTTAAGTTGCTGTGTGATGAGCCCTGCGGGAACTTGTTGGCCTGATTTTTCAAGGTGCTGTTTTGTGGCTAGGAAATAAATACAGCTGTGCTACTTCCAAACCTTCAAAGAACAAGAGGAGTTGCACTGACATATGTAGAAGCAGCACACATGCATCACAGATGTGTGCGTGTGTGTGCGTAGACACGATTGCAGGAGACAGCTCTGTGCATTTTGCTTGAACATCAAAGTTTGAAAAATGGTAATTTTTTTAGAAAACGACATGAACTGTTCCATGAGTAAATGTTTACAACTGTCCACCTACCCTCACACCAGTCACTGGTGGTCTGAAGATGTGATCAGCATTCCCCTCATTCAGACTCCACTGACAGAGCAAGTGTTCATCGAGCAATTATGACCCGTGCACAGAAGGGCTCAGAGCTAGGAAGCAAGCCGTAGGACATTGTTCTTATTTGCTTCTGCCTTTACTCCTGATGGAGAAGCATGTGCATCCTGTTTTGCCAAGGAAGGGAAGAACTTACCTGAGGCTTCTTCAGCACTGCAAACCTCCAGAATTTCTGCTGCAGCAGAGCCTGGACTGTTGGGGTGAACTAGGAAGTATAGGGAAAGGTCCCCCTGGAAACTTCCAGTGCATATTACTGGCAGACAAAGAGGATTATGCAAAAATGATATTCTTGGTGAAAAGTATGACTTGCTTACATATGTGAAAGACTCTCCGTTGTGAAAGTTAATAGGAACAAAGCTTTTTAGGAAGAAAATTCCACAGATAATGGTAAATCATTCTATTTTCAGTATGAACAGTACTCATCTGTTCATGGCAAAGGATATTGCTAAAGCTTCTAATGTACTGGATTGTGATGAGGATTTGGATAACGTAGTATCCAGTTGTAAACATCCACTTGGGATCTTTCCACCTTTTCAGAAATGCTTACAAGAGAATGATTTTTTTTTTGCAGGAGCATAGGCAGACTGTAGAGCAGGTGGTAGTGGTTTCTCACAGCAGTGACCAGAGTTCACTTCAGCCTGGAGCAGATTTTTCTCAGTTACAAACACCCCAAAAGCCAATTCAGGATGGAAAATCTGGTAAAATACTCTTTGGATCTGGTTTTTTAATCATCTTGACAAGTTGTCTGGGGCAGCAGCAGATGGATCTGAAATAAGATGGTTGCAGTTCCTTTTTTTTTGGAGGTGAGGAACACACAAGGCAGGGTGGCTTGTCGTGTGGTGGATGCAGGTGGAGAGCCTCTTGCCTGTAGGACCTTGTTTGTCAGCAAGATTCTCATCTTGCAAATTATTGGCAGCTGGCACGGTAATGAGTCAATTTCAATATAAATGAGCTTCGTTTTATTAATTTCTGCCAGCTCCTGAGCAATTCATGAACTGCTTTTCAGATCTGAACCCACAGCTTGGGG
Source organism: Upupa epops (assembly GCA_013397515.1). Lineage (NCBI taxonomy): Eukaryota > Metazoa > Chordata > Aves > Bucerotiformes > Upupidae > Upupa > Upupa epops. The sequence continues at coordinate 110,389 of VZRI01005198.1, read as the reverse complement.
GAAGAGGGGGAGGTGGGGAGCAGAAAGGGGAACATGAAGAAGAAAGAAAATGAGAATTGTTTTAATTTGATTAGGAGCCAGTGACTCTCTTGTCTTCTGAGAATCCAGCCAAGAGTAAGGATCACAATTTCCCTACCAAGCAGCAATAATAACATGATGGGCATCAGTAATCCAAGATTTTTATTTCTTGAGACATTTTGGAAAAGTTTGTAATTCTCCAAACTGCTTGCAGTGTTGAGTTGATGTTTCAGTGTTGCTGTTTGGCTGGGGGAAGTGGGATTTGAGCGACTTGAATGTCAGCTTGTGAGTGCATCCAGCCATCCTGTGAGTTTGTGGTTATGTCACAGGACTGGACCTTGAGCTGCTGTACTTGAAAGGGAGTTTGCCAGTGTTAATGAGCCAAGAAAAGGCTGGGATTTGGTGCTGCATCTGTGTAACTTGAGGACCATTCTTGCAACTTGTATTGTGTCTTGTATCTATACCCTAGTGAATGCAATTAACCTGGTGATCCCTTCACCACGCACAAAAATACATGTAAATGCTCTGCCCTACGTGTCTGATTCACCCTTGAAAAATGTTAATGAAATCCCTGCTTGGATATCTGCCCTTTTTGTAAATTAGATAGTCTGCACTGAGAAATCTCCTCTGGGGTTTTCCATCTCTGTGCTTGTTCCCTGGGCAGTTGGGTCCTTCCTTGGTGTCAGAAGTTAAATCCTGGTTTATTGCAAGGTGCCTTTCTTAGTGGCTGTTTGTGGATGCAGGTGTGGGCTTAGACTGGAGATTGTCTATCCCTTCTTGAGCCGGACAGTCCTCAGCAGGGACATGTTAATGTGTGTGTGGATTTTTATTGTGCAAAATGGTGTGAAAAGGAACTGTTTTTTTCTGTTTATTCTGCCATCATCAGATTTCTCCATTGGAATTTAAGCTCAGTATTTGCATGCTCTATCGAGTGTTCCTTAGGTAAGCAATGATAACAGGACCTGACAGAAGATGTCCTCCTGTATAGCCATTCCTCCTAACCCTTTGTCTGATATTTTTTTCTTCCCTCTTTCTCCCCAGGTTTTTGGCATATAGTCATAGACTCTGACGCGAGAGTAATGGAGTCGCTGAGTGGCAGGTGCTGACAGCTTCTGCAGTCCCAGTAACTGTTCATTTTGGTGTCATTTGCAATTCTATACCTCTAAATGCCACAGCTCTCTTGGGGAAGGTTGCGCTGGATACCAGTACTGCCTTGGAAGGTACATGTGTGTCCATATATTTTTCTTTAGGAGTTTGCTGTGTTGTGTAATGGTTCAAGGGAGGGGAAAAAATGGATAAAAAGTGGATGTGCTGCATGTGGTTGATGGTTACTCCCATTTAGCAGTACAAAGGTATTTGAATGGCTATCAAGTAGCTACTGATGACATCCCTTCCTTCCTCTCTCCTCTTACTCTATTTGCCTGCAGGGCCTTTTTAGAGTCCATCCCTTGCTTTAACATACACAAGAGTGGCTTGCAGAAAAGATATGTCTGACTAAAGGGTTCAGATTTAAAACAATTAAATGAGCTGTTGGAGTTTCCAAGAAACTCCAAGGCTTACCCTGGAATTTCAGTTGCTCACTTGCCCTTTTGAAAAAGCACATTTTAATTACAATAAAATGTGTACATTCACACATGGCTAGTAGTCTTGTACATAGGTTTTCTGTGTGGTTCTTGTGAAAATCTTTGTTGTTGGCTAGCAGATTATAGCAAAAGTTTATTTCTGCAGGCTCCTTACTCGCTGTGAATTTAATCATTGTTCTGGTTCTCACAGCCTTTGAGCTCTACTCCAGGAGAAAAACACCGATTTGTCACCAGGGCCTCCCACTAGAATCTAATTTTGAATTTGCAATCTGTTGTCTTGTGAGGTGCTTCAAATTTGATTGAAAAGTTAATAGATTTCAGATTTTCTTCTGAAATCTAATGACCTAGCTTTTTGCAAGTGACTTAACTAGCTAGGTTTAATTGAGAGGAGTATTTTGGATTTGTAAATATTTTAGGAAATATTTCATATTAGGGGTGAGAGAGGAGAAAATTATTGTTTTCAGAGAAAATTATATTATTTGAGGGGGCGGTCATTTGTGGTCGTCTAGAATGTGATCCTCTCTATGTGTAACTATTTCATTTAAGACTTACCCAGTAAATGCTCAGCATCTGATAGTCTGATGGTCAGGAGACCTCAGGATGTGGAGGAACAAGTTGCCACCCCTTGTTTGCCTGACTTGGACTGCACATGTAATCTCATATCTCGATCTTCCATATCTCTAGCAAATAACTGAGTCACTGAGCTGGTGCCTCTTTCAAGGAGATGTGCCTGTCTCCCTGCTTCATCTTTCAAATCTCTCTCTCTTGGAGTGGATGATCCTTTCATCAAAAGCAGTCTGTTCCCATGAAAAGTTTGGGTTTTGATGAATCAACATTTTCTGCTGAGAAAATTCCAACTGATTTCTGCTTGCAGTGCACGATCTGTGTGTGCTAATCTCTGCTAGCTCTGGAAGGTAATGCAGAACAGATTTCTGACACGCCTCAATCCTTGGTGGAGCGCAACAGTCCTGCTTAAGGCATCAGGACGTGTCACACTTGATTTATGTTGTATCCTGGTGGTACCTTGATAGGTCTTTAATGGTCACCTTTGGATTTGGCGGGTGAGCTAACAAGGGGAGCCTTTGTCCTACCAGCATTTGTGTGCAACTCCCATTAACATTACTCATTTTCTTAATTTGATACAGATTTGTTTTTCATTGAGTGTGCTAAATTCAGTTAAGCTGTAGACAGGCAGCATCTGGCAGTTGTAGCAGGAGTTCAATGTTTCTGTCCCAGGGTGTCTGCTGCTGCCCCTGGGAATGGGAGGTTGGGGCTCCCCTCCTTTGCCCATTACTTCCTCCAGCTAACTGAGGATGCCAGCATCTGGTTCTGTATGAATTCACATGTTCCAGGACTGCCTTTCCACATCTGCCTGATCAGACTTAACACCTCACTGCTGCCAAAACATGTGGAAGGTGCCACTTACTGTCCCCTCTTTCCTGGCTCCCATGTCACCTGTCAGCTGTGCTGTCCTGTCCTCAGCCTGCCGTGTTTCCAGATGGGCACCCTTGTGTAGCCTCTAGCACATGGCAGTTCACTGTCTTGGTGAAAATAAGCCAATGAAGTCTTTTTTGGTCCCCCTTGGATCTAGTTTTTGCTGTTTTAGTCACTCAGCTGCATGAGCACCTGAAATGATTTAGGATAACTGGTAGAAATGCTCAAACAGGAATAGAGAGGGGAGACAAAAATCAAGGTGAGAAGGTAGGATGGGAATCACTGGTCTCTGGCACTCCACAGAATGGTCACCCTTAGCTTGACTGTCACTACCCAAGGTGAGCTCAGTCTGTTCTGTCCTGTGTCTCCCAGAGGATATTGACTGTGCTGGCAGATGTGACAGGCTGTGGAGATGGCATCGTCTTGCATCGCTACAGCTGGATCAGCAGCCCTGCAATGCAATTCCAGAGAAATCAGTGGGATTGGGGTAGAGCCTCTTCTGGATGCAGAAGTGAGGTACAGGCTGACAGAGATATGGTTAGACAGATGTCTGAGGGATGTGCAAATGCCTCCTCACCTGAAGTGCCAATCCACGGAATTAAAGAAAGGGACAGCTCTTTACTTTGAAGTCTGACACTTCTTGCTGGTATCTAGCAGATACTTCTCATCGTGTGAAATTCCTCAGTAAACATTCCTGCTACTGTCTGCAAAGACTTTCCTCTTTCCATGAGAGTGTTTCTAGTGGCACAATTTCCTCACGGGATGCAGCCTTAGCTGCTGCTGCTTTCCTCGCCGAGTCATTCATTTGTGGTTCTGCTGCTGTTTGGGTGGGTAGAATTTAGTCCGGTGTGCATGGAGACTACGTCGAGCTGGTGGTACGGGGCTCCTTCTCACAGCTGCACTGCATGGCGTTTCCATCAGCAAGTGTGCCCTGCCGTGTGCTGCACAGGGCAGCTCTGTTTCTGGAGGTAAAGAGCCATTCTTCAATTATTCAGAGTTTCAAGGAGACTTTTAAAACTACTTTTTCAACTTGGATAGGTGCTGAAGTGATGGCTGCAAGGCTGAAGCCTGAGGATAAATGGTTGTGTGCTCTGATGGGCTTTGCAGCTGCTGGAAATCCTCTCGAATGAAAGAGTGGTTAGCAAGATTCTCCGACTCAAAGCAGCTAAAAGCATTACCCTGAAGAGAGTTTCTTTGGCAAGATGGGGAGTGTTGAGGTTTGGTTTTTAGGCATCAGTGTGGAAGATAAAATGTAGTTTTTGTGCTTCAGAATATTTAGAATAAAAGCGAGCTGACATTTGATTTTTCAGTCCAGTCCATATCAAAGGGCTGTAGCTTTTAAGGAATAATAAACCCTGTCTAGGAGTTTATAATGCTGTCTTTTGGTGGGTTTTTTTAGATTAAAACCTGCCCTCTCTTCAGCACATTTGTTGATCTAAATGTTGCATGATACCTAAGTCTCATTACAATCAATGGGAGTTCAGGCATTAATTTTGGTAGACATCTGGTATATTCTGGTATCGTTTATTTTACATGCAATTATATGTATTTTAGATACAGAAATGTCCAGACATTTTTGGAGGTGCCTGTTGCTTGATCATTGAATTGATTTTTAGCCTCAGATGCAACTTACTTAGCTGGGTAAAAGTGGAGAAGCACAGTGAGTGTGGTCAGAGCAATCCTCTCAGAAGATCAGGTCTACCATATGTACTGAGGGCAGCCTACGGCTCAAGTGCTATGTGTGTTTAGCACAATTGATTCCTCACTTCCTGTGTCATTTTGTGTAGGGCTAATTCAGTTCTGTGCAGTACCAAGAGTGGGTATTTAGATAGCCAGGGAAAATACACAATCACATTCATTCAGCAAGCATGTAAGTCAATACCCATCGACACAGCCTGTGAAAGGAGAGGAAATTGCTCCACGAAATGAGTAACTCTGGATTATTTTACTCCCAGAACAGCTTTTTTTTTTCCAGCAAAGACTAATATACCTCAAAATGAGGAAGCTTTTAGTATTTCTGTTCAATATTTATGGACTATTTGTCTAGATGTAACTGTCTTGTGTGTAATTTAGGATCTCCTATTTAATTTTGAATGGCCATCTACTTTAACATTTACTTTTCTTGTTCTTCTTGCTCTTTGGCAAGAAGGAGCTAATACTACTGATAAAATATTTCTGACATTTGTTGAATGAGGTCAGGAACCTCAAAGGTCAAATCCAGATCATCAGTCCCATCTTCTGTGTGGGAAATCTGTTTCATGGTAGGACATGCGCAACTGGATAATGCAGGAGGTGAGGTACCGAGAAGGGGACTGAAAGCCAGTCCCTGTGTTCCAGCTCTGCTTTACCTTTGCTAGATCAAAGCACTTAGATTTAGCTATCTGCTTGAGAATGAGTAGGAAGGAAAGGTTATTTTTGTACAATCTGAGTCACTCATGCTAATTTATTTTCCATAATACGGCTTTTTTGTGTGGGGCTCTCTGTACCTGCTTAACATTGTGCTGTTTTTTGTTCTAGAAATCAAACCTGTCATTAGCCTTCTGACAAGCAGCTGAATTTGTACTTTACTCTTTGGTACTTCAATTTGGCAGATCCTAGCCAAAAAAAGAGTTAAATTCCATATAAAGCCGTATATCCAGCTGGTTTTTGGCATCTTGTTACATGCAGATAAACAGTAACTGGTGATTTTTTGAGTTTGTGGTGTCGGCTGGATTTGTAAAGCCAATGCTAAGAGTCAAGTGAATGTATGTAGAGCTGAGATTGCCAGGACACTTAGGTGATAAGCTACCTCCATTCACGCCAAGCTTCAAGGTTCAGTCCTTCCTTCTTCTACCCTCATCCTTTCTACCAGCATAGCTGTTGCCTGGCTTTTTTCTATGTACTGATTTCACTGTGTTGTATTTAGAAGCTTGCTGGCATGATTGCTACTGCCTGAATTAATTCTGTGGTATTAGATGCTGTTTAAGCACATCCTGCGAGACTCAGTGGAAGCTGTGGTGTAGGTTTCAGGACAGATTCATTAAAAAAAAACCCAACAACAAAACGTTCTTTGGATGTAGTGTGGTGTCCATGTGTCGTCTTGCCTATATGTTTGGTTGCTGCCTTTAACAGTCCTTGCTCTCTCCCCTTGCAGACTGTGACACCATGGGCAATGCAGAGAGCCAGAGTGTGGAGCATGCCTTCTATGGAGACAAGCACACCAGCTTGGGCCGCAAGCACACCTCCCGCTCGCTTCGCCTCTCCAATAAAGCTTCTCGCCGAACACGGCATGCTTCTTCTGGAAAAATAATCCACCGGAACTCGGAAGTGAGCACCCGCTCCAGCAGCACTCCCAGCATCCCCCAGTCCCTGGCAGAAAATGGCCTGGAGCCCTTCTCCCAGGAGGGAAACCTGGATGACTTTGGCAGCCCCATCTGGGTGGACCGTGTGGACATGGGACTGCGGCCTGTTTCTTACCACACCGACTCCTCCGTCACACCCAGCGTAGACAGCAGCACTGTCCTCACTGCTGCCTCCATCCAGAGCATGCCTGACTCAGAGGAAAGCAGACTGTATGGGGATGAGCCGCCGTTCCTGGCAGAGGGTGATGGGAGGTCACATCGGTACACGACCAATGGGACAAACTTCATGGAGACGGCCAGTTTCAAGAAGAAACGCTCCAAGTCGGCTGACATCTGGCGTGAAGACAGCCTGGAGTTTTCACTTTCTGACCTCAGCCAGGAGCATTTAACGAGCAATGAGGAAATACTGGGCTTGGCCGAGGAGAAGGATGCTGAGGCCACCCAGGAGACGGAGGCCAGCGGCAGCCCGCAGCAACTGGTCACCTGCCAGCGTGCCAACTCGATGAGTGACTTGTATTCCCCCAAAACCCCAAACACCACCATAAACGGAGGTTCAAGAAATGCCTTTGGAGTGTACTGCGTGAACTTAGTGTCTGACATCCCAGACATTGGAAGCCATAAGATGACGTCAGTTACTGTTGAGGATGCACCTTCCTATAGTAACTACAATACGCTACCCTGCAGGAAGTCCCACTGCCTTTCCGAAGGGGCCACCAATCCACAAATTAGCCATAGTAACAGCATGCAAGGCAGGAGGGCAAAAACTACTCAGGTAAGACAGTTTTATTCCATGTAATGTGAAAGCATGTGGCATTTGCTAAGCTGTGTCTGTAGATAAAGATATTCCAGGTTCTGTTTCCCTTCAACATCCCCTTTCCAAAGAGATGTCTGTATCCAGGAGACAGTTGGACTGATCAATCTCCAGAGCTGGATTGATCCCATCGCTGTTCCCTTGTTTATCTGCAACTCAGTATTTTTTCCACTCTTCATGGCCTCTGGAAAAGAGAAGTCTGCATTTGCCAGCTAAAGATTTCCTGCATGTTTGGCAGTGCTGAGAGTGCCTTTTTTTCCAGAGTAGCTGCCAAAACAAATCACTACACTGGGGGAACTCACCCGCGTGGGTTGTGTCTTTCCTCTTCACCTTCTCTGCCCTATTGCTCTCTGCTGCATGCACGCACACCTGCAAGCACTCCTTGGCTTCCCCGGCTGGAAGCAAAGAAGAAATCTCTGATTCCCCTCTGCTCCATCTTAAACACTTGCTGGGTTGAAATGTCACTCTTCTAATTACTTGATGTTCACATCTGCACAAAACATTGTCCAGACGCAGTGCTGTCCCCTTGCAGGAGGCTGCCAGTCCTGCAAGCCATGGTACTTCTATGTTGGAAACTGAAAAATGGTGAGGGATGTAAATGTATGAAGATACTGCTTGATCTAAGCAAGGAGTATGTCATGTCATACGCTTCATCTTTTTATCAGACAGCACAAAGCCAAGATGAGCTTTTCTATCTCATGCCCCTCCCCTGCTCCAAGCACGAGTTCTGTGACCTTTGCTTTGATGGCTGCTGTTGTGTCTTTATTATATTTCACCCTGCTTTTCTTGGCCGCGTTCTATGTGATTGAGTTACAAGGCTCTACTTTGTGCTGCAAACAGCCATCCTGCTTTCAGTTAAGTGGCAAAGAGGGGGGAAAAAGGAGCTACAATCCTGTCCACCTGTACAAGCTGTGTGTGGCACATGCACTGTGGGCAGATTGCAGTCATTTGCAAGTTCATTTGCCTGGCTTTCTGGACCTTCTCAGAGCCATCTAATTAAAAAGGCTGGCTGTGGCATTTTTTCCTTGCGTTTAGTTTGTAGCTGTGAGCAGCATCTCAGAAACATGACTGGGGGACACAGACAGAACAGTCTGAGGACGCAGGTCAGAGCTGTGCATCAGATTGCACGCTTCAGTGGCTCTCTGTTTTCATTGGATGGGTTCTCCTACATACACTGTGCAGTGTATACACACACACACACACACACACACACACACACACAGAGTGCTGTGTGACCCAGAAAAATGAAAAAGCAGCACATTGCATCAAGGTCAGAAGCCAGCAGGCTTGCATCCTGTTGTTGGGCTGAGATGCTGGGAGGGCACCTATATTAGAGATCCCAGACTGGGAGCGAGAGCAGCAGGATGCAGCAAGTCGCAGCAGAGGTGCGGGGCTGTGGGGATGTGATGGCTGTTGGAAGATGAGAAGAGCATGTGTGGGGTTATGTTCCCCCCCACACACCCTTTTGACTGGCACTGACTTCACTGATGGAGGGGATTGCTGAGTGGCTTACTAGCTGCACTTGATCCATGAAGACACACTGATTCTAAATATAAAAATGACATGCTAAAGCAGATGCTGCAGCATTCCACAACACCAGCTTTGTACTTGATAATCAGGTCTTTATTTTTGGAGGTATTTTTACAGTGTGAGTTCATGAAACCCTTTGGTGCTCTATCAAGGCAGTGCAGGATAAAAAGCAAGAGAACAAGTGAAAAAAAGGATGTCATTTGGAAGCCTTGAACGTAACAGCTTTCATGGAGATTGTTAGGCACAACTGCTGCCTCCAGCCCACTTTCAAATGGCTTTAAGAAAAAAGGAACAGTGTCATTGGTGAGCACAGAATCGTTTGTTTCATTTCTTGTTACCTAACCTGGCATTAAGAAGATTCCTCTGAGGTGCTTAGTGGAAGTTGGGAATTGGCGTATAATTTTTGTGAGGCCTCTGCCACACCTAGGAAATCACTCTGTGGGGCAGGTTTCACTAGATGCATCTGCTGAGCTTGGAGACGTTTGCAGTAAGGAGTCTCAGCAGTCATTGCCACCTATAAATGTAATGAAATTAAAGCTTTGGAAAGGTTGAAATTCTTCCCAAGTGTTCAATCCTAGCAGCATACAGCAATGAAATCAGGTAGGAGGGAAGCTACCAACCTGTCTCCACACCAGGACCCCAGTCAGATAATATCCGACTATCTTTGCTAGTCATTACTTGACATCCCTGATGTGAAGTAGCGTATGAGAGTTACCCTACCTGAGAGGATGGAAGCTGCGATGTATAGCTGACAGCCTTACTGCTTTGTTGTTAATGTGCTACTTGCCACTGTGCTGGCCTGTGCCAGCTGGTAATCGCAGTTTGGGGAATTTGGTTTCCTTATACCCTTTTCAGTCTTTCAGCATGTTCTCAGTGGGCTTCTCACTCTTGACAGCCACCATGAGCGTCGCCTCAGAGCCTGCCATTTGTGTCCTCATGGTGTAAAACATTTCACACTATAAAAACAACTTAGTGGACTGAGAAAAAACGTCTGTTGTTTTCCTGTGGTTTAAACTGCCTCTTCCCTGACCCTGATCCCACGGAATCAAGTCTTAGGGCCACAGGGGTGGAAAGGTGACCCAGGACCATGTGTTATATATTGCTAGACATATTTTTGCCTTTGGACATCCAGGCCAGTGACCTGTCAGGCTGCCTGTGTTATTTAACAGTGTAGAGGTAGCTCCATTGTTCAGTCATCTAATTAAGCCTTGTAGCCAGGAGGAAGATTTCTTCCCAGATCACTGTTGCCCATCCTTGCAGGAATTTGAGTTTGTATTTGCCAGGTGCGATACTCAAAGGTCCTGATGGCCACTTGTAGGTAGTTTTTGACTAGTCTAATTCCCAAAGAGGTCCCAAAAGCATAAGATGCTAAGTGTAGCCTAAGTCTGAGATGATGTCAGTGGGCTTGTGACCATGGGTTTAATTTCTGAATCCAGCTACTGTGACATACATTTTCTACTGTATGTGCATCATGATATTTGCTCTAAGGGGTAAATTTATTAGCAGTTGTCAGTAGCTTTAATTTTTGTGGTGTGCTGGCCACTGCTACAGGGAAAACTTATGAATGCAGCACAGAAAGGAGGTGCCAGGATCGCAGAATCACCCAGGTTGGAAGGACCTCCAAAGGTCATCTAGTCCAACCACTCTGCAGTGAGCAGGGACAGTCTCAACTAGATCAGGTTGCCCAGAGACTTGTCAAACCTCACTTTGAGTATCTTCAGGGATGGGGCCTCAATCACCTCCTGGGCAATCTCTTCCAGTGTTCAACCAACTTACTGCTGAAGAACTTCTTCCTAATGTCCAATTTAAATCTGCCCTTCTCTAATTTGAAACCATTGCTCTCATCCTATCACTACAGACCTTTGTAAGTAGTCCCTCTCCAGCCTTCTCACAGGCCCCCTTCAGGTACTGGAAGGTTGCTATCAGGTCCCCTTGGAGCCTCTTCTCCAGACTGAAGAACCTCAGCTCTTTCAGCCTGTCCTTATAGGAGAGGACAGCCCCCTGATAATTTTGAATCAAAACCATGTATGTTTTTTATAATACCTTATCTATCCGTGGGTTCTTTACAAGTACAGGATTTACATTAAAGAGAAAAAAAGGGAAATAAAATCTCTCGCTTCCAAATATAAACCTTAAATTGGACTGTGGGTGCAACTTTCCGCTAACTGAGAAGGAAAGCCTTTTCATACTGAAAAGACAATTATATTCAATATGCACAAGTGATTAATATTCACAGGGTGGCTTTGGAGCACCCACGCAGCAGTTCTGTTTCTTGTAACATTTTAACATTAAGGGTTTAGATCTTCTGAAGCGAGACTACCCGGGGAGCTCTGCTGGGATCCTGTTTGGCTTTTGGAGCTGATGTGGTGTAGGTGGAAAAAGCTTAATTGGCTGACATTTTCACCCATGTTTGCTTGGAGGGAGACAAGCTCTAGTTGGATACAGCTTGTTCTGACTGTGGGTTGTGAGATCCCCAGAATCCTACAACCTGCTTGTTGGGTTCCGGATTATGTGAAATCGCCCTATTGTGTCCTGCTTGCCCTCCTCCTCGTGGTGGTGGATGTTCAGAGACAAAGGTAACCACATGCTCCCCTGCTGTTATGAGCCCTGGTCGATGTTTTAGAAAGGGAATTGGGGAATGGGAACCTTGAGATGTGGTTTTGTGCCCTATCCAAGACTGTCTTGCCACGTCCGTACTCCATGTTCTTTCGTGGATAATTTCTGGCTGTGCATTTCTTTATTTTCTTATTTCAAATACAGCCTGGTGTAGAGCTCTTTTACACAGATACACAGAGTATTAGGGGTTGGAAGGGACCTCCAGGAATCATCAAGTCCAACCCCTCTGCTTGAGCAAGATCATAAAACCTAAGACAGGTTACACAGAAACGCATCAAGACAGCTCTTAAAAACCTCCAGAGAAGTAGACTCCACAGCCCCCCCGGGCAGCCTGTTTCAGTGCTCAGTAGCTTACAGTAAAGAAATTTTTTCTCATATTGAGATGGGACTTCTTGCTCCAACTTACACCCATTGCCCCTTGCCCTATCACAGGGTACAAATGAATAGACATTGTCTCTTTCTTCTTGACACCCAGTCTTCATGTATTATATACAGTGATAAAGTCCTCTCATAACCTTCTCTCCAAGCTGAAAAGTCCCAGGTATTGTAGTCTTTCCTCATAGGGCGAGAGCTCCAGTCCCCTAATCATCCTTGTGACCCTCTGTTCAACTCTCTCAATAAAGACTCTTTCCCTCTTGAACCTGGGAGCCCAGAACTGGACACAATATTCCAGATGTGGCCTCACTAGGGCAGAGTAGTGAGGGAGAAGAACCTCCCCCGATCTGCTGGCCACACTCTTCTTAATCCATCCGAAGATTCCATTTGTCTTCTTGGTCACAGGAGCACATTGCTGTTCCATGGATAATTCTTGTCCACAAGATCCTCTACAAAAAAGTGCTCTCCTCTAGATCATCCCCCAACCTGTATTGATGGATTGTATTACCCTTTTCCAGGTGAAGGACTCTGCACTTTTTCTTACTAAACCTCAATAAATTCCTTTTAGCCCATCCCTCCAGTCTGTCCAAGTCTTCCTGACTGGCTGCACAGCCATCAGGTGAATCAGCCAAACCACCCAGCTTAGTGTTATCAGCAAACTTGCTGAGGGAACACTGTCCCATCATCAAGATCATTAATAAAGATATTAAACAAAAGTGGACCCAACACAGATTCCTGGGGGACATTTCAAACTGCGATGAGGGCAGTTGGGTGAGAACATCTTGTATATACAGAAAATCTGCTCACCTGGACAATGCTGGCAGTGTCTGATAGTGAGTGTCTGCTGTGTATCAGTATGAGCCAGCTCTACCTGATGTTGGCTCTGGTCCTACAGGTCCCACTCCTCTCCCATGTTTTTTTGTGATGGTCAAGGTATTGATGGCAGTGGCTATCAAAGCCAGAGATCTCCATGATGTTCCAGTGCTGATACTTGCTTTATGGGTGTGATACAAGGAGTAGCTCTTAGTAGGTATGAAGCTATGGGTAGACTTTTCTAGGGGAGCAGTGGTGTTTTACAAGCACTATTTAGAGCATGCTGTGACTCCTGCATGCATTAAAATCCAAGGAGACACAGTGACCAAAGTATTTCTGTATAGTCAACCACACAGATGGGAGAAGGGTGACTTGTTCCTCTCTGAGCTTTATAACCTAGCTTGTGAGTTCCTCTAGAAAGCTCAGTTCAAGTGTTAGAATTACAGTGGTGCAGTCCAGGTTTTTAACATAACTTTTGGGAAGGAACAGCAAGGATATGTCCCTCAACTCTGCAGGGAAAGCAGTTTTTTATGGCATCTTCAGTCTAGTGTTTGTTGTGACACTAAGCAGGGGGAAGAGTGAATAAATTTTCTGTTTGACTGACTTGGAAACTGCACCTCCTTCAGCACCAGCCCCAGACAATGTCCTTGGCTTGTTAAAATCCCTTTTATTCAATATTCAAGTTTATTACTATTTTTAGACCTGTCTAGGTAGCCTGAAGGAATTTGGGATTGCAAGCCTTTAAAAACCAGGAGCTATAATGAGGTTTTTGTGGGAATTAGATCAGGATGTACAGAGAAACCAGTCTAAAATTAGAATAGTTTTTCAGTCAATATTATTTTTTACTATCTCGGGGAATTTTACAATGGGTCGTAGTGTTTCATTACGTTGTGTAGGATGGTTTAACTCCAGAGACCTGATACTCGTTTTTAAGTTGTGTAAAACTTTTTCACAAATGTTTTTGTGGTATAGAGGATATAACATCAAAATGTAAGAGGATCACACTGGGTCCCTTGTAAGAAAGCACCACCTAGCCTAGTACTTTGTTCACCAAATACCAAGTGCTCAGGAAGAGAAAGAAACTGGGAGAGTACAGGGTGATCTTTCCTTTAGGGCATTCTTCCCAGTGCTAGGAGATTAGTGATTTGAGTCTTCCTGAGTGAGGAATGCATCCAGTACTGTTGCGTTGACCTGTCCCCCATGAATTCTGTTTTCTGAATGAATTTTCTGTTTCTGGCTTCCACTGCATCCTGTTCACTGTCTGCATAACACTTGTGACCTTACAGCCTTCTCCTGCAGCCGTCCCTGGACATCACTTTTCCAGGCAGAGTATCTTCAGCAGCTGAAGCTCTGCTCGTATTAGAGTAATTCAGTACATCTTACTCTTTAGTCTGGAAATAATTGCTATTTTGAACCTAAGTATGATTCTTAAGCAGATTCACCCAGAACTTTCATCTTGATTGTTTGACTCAGCAGGGAATTGGAGAAAGAAATAAAGACAAAGTCATGTATCATTACATTTTAGTTATACTCATAGTTCAATTAGCATCTAGAAGTAAGATTTTATTGGTTTTTCAGTTATACTGACACCTCACCATGTTCATGCAGTCCTGTAGTGCCTTTCACTCAGAGGTTGTTCCCAAGGTCTCAGACACAGCCTGAGCTGTGCTCTGAATCTTCAAAAGCTGATGATCCTCATGTCAGATGATTTGGCTTAATGACTCAAGGGGCAAAATCGTGCTTAACAGCACTGGTCACTTTGCTGAGCCTCCTGGCAAGCAACCCTGTTAAAAGGAAACATGGCTGATTTCAGCTGCTAGCCACAGGGCACCAAGTTAGAGGAAGTGGCAAGGGACTTCGGGAGTAACTGCTTACTTCAGTGGCAACCCAGGCTTGTTCCAGGGTAAAATGTTTGTGAATCCACATCTTGGGTCCTGCTGACTGCTAGTGTGCTGCCAGCCTTCAGTGGATTTGAATGACCAGACCCATTTAAAGTCTAGACCAAATGAGCTGTTTATAGCCTGGCTGACTGGAAGCTGATTCAGCATGAGTGTGGAGGAAAACTCAAAGTTTTCTATTCATAGAGGGCTTCAGACACAAACTCAAATGTCTTCCCTGTTCTGTCATCAGGCTGCCCTTCCCAGACAGATGAGGTTAGATCAGATATTACCTATTTAATATATTTTAAAGCAAACAGCAGTCGCTCCCCCACAGAACACACAAATCTGCCCCAGTATTGTCAAGGAAAGGAGCATGTGAAAATTAGTGTTTTGGTTTTCGCTGGCAAATATGTTGACACTCTTTCGAAGATCTTCATTTGTTTTTCTTCCTCTTGGTCTGAAGCCAATGGAAAGCAAATCGGCAGTCCTGATATATGATACAGCTCTATTCAGCATGTTTTCTTAAGCAGTAGGACTTTGTAATTTATACTTCTGTAGTTCTTGTACCTTTGGCAATAGTTATATTCTCTGCAAAGCTATATATACACTGTATGCTTTTACTTTCAAGTACTTTCCACTTAAAAAATCACAGACAGGTTACTGCAGCTGCTTGTTTGCTGGGCTGTGCTTACTTAGATGGATGCAATTTGCAGTAGTGACCCTTTCCAGTCAAGTGCTCTATTGAAATGTTTCTTTCAGAGTGCTTCAGCCTGTGGTCCTGTGACTAGTCATCATCCCAGTTTGCAGAGATTTCCTTGCTCTCTTAAGTTAGATGATCATTCAAATGAACACATCCCAGATGACTTCTTGTGACTTCAAGCTGCTGGTCAAGCAGCTTTTCCCTTCCCCAACTTCAACCCCATCTATTAAGTTTATCAGGAAGAACTGCCTCTTCTTGGTACCCAGTGAACAGAAAGTAACTTAACCTCTATTTTACTTTGAGGATTTTGGTTAGGCACGTTGCCATTTTCTTAACTTGAGCACAGTTAGGCTGCTTGCATTAGTTTATGGTTATTTCAATCCCTCTAGAAATTTCATTCAGCTGGGTGGCCTGCTGGGATGAAAGCAACGTACGTTTTGGGAGGTCCTCAGCATATCACATGGAAACAGAGGGATTAAACACTTCTGGTCAAGAACTGAGACTTCCTTCTGCTGCTGGACATGGGAAGCGGGTGTCCACCCTAGGTCTGTGCAGGTGTCAGAAGCTGTGTGCAGGGATCACATTGCAAGAGGCTCTACCAGATTATGGATTGATTCTCATTCATGGCATTATATGTTTTAGCACCCCCTTAAAAGTCAGTACTAAGCCAGGGAAGAGTTGGTGTGCTCCAGTCTCATGGTAGTTCTTGGAGTTGTTTTCTGCTAGGGGCCCTGTTGGCCTTTGTGCATTCTCTCACAGGGTTGGATTTCTCTGGTGTTACTAAAAAGTAACATCCTTCCCCTTCCCTTTACCCTATACTTCAGCTCTTAGGATGCAAGACCGACTTTCTGAATGTGAACAGATCACAAACTAATGCCACAACTTTCCTGCGTCAGTGAAGAGCTCTTCTTGGAGAGAAGGCTAAAACTGTTCCTCTTACTTCCCTGCAGCTTTATTTGGAACAATTTAATTTTCAGCATTTTATATCTCACAGCTGAGAAGTCCTCCAGCTGACAAGTCCTCCAAGCTAATAGCACAGCTTAACATCAAGTGAAGGAACCAAGTGTAATACTGAGGTAGCAGCCATATATATCACAGTTTTATGCAAAGGAAATGCGGTTGATGGATGTTTGATACACTGGTGTTTGTTACCTGCTCGTGCCACTGCAGAAAAGCGGGTGCACATCTCCTCATATTTGAGTGTCTTCTGGGTGCCTGGCACCCAGTACCTTGTCTGTCTTACCAGGGAGCCAAATTACACTGTACAGCATTCACCAAGACAAGTTCACAAAGGAATCCTGGAACCAAAATCCATTGAAATCCATGCCTGAAGACTTTCCCAGGGATTACTGCCCAGAAACCTATTACTGTGATTCATCCTTTCAAAACAAGAATGAAGCTTACTGCTAGGAGAAATACCTAGAGGTCTGGGCTAGTACATTCTTTGTTGGAAGTATATTTGATTTCAGAGTTCCATGGCCAAAACCTGCTTGTTTACTGAACCACTCTGAGCAGCTTTAGCTTAAACACATGGAAGGGTTTGTTGTTTTTTTCTTTTATTTTTGCTACTTTCAGAGATCTGAAGGACTCACTACCAGTGTGGTGAGTGCATGGAATTAGGAACAAAAGCTGCTTGTACATACCAGTATCCAATCTCTTTGAATTCCCAAAAGTAACAAACCCAGCATTGCAGTCTAGTATCCACATACAAATTGCAATTGTCTTGTAGCTGTACCTCACTGGACTTGAGAGCACTCCTGGGAGGTATAACAAGACCTGACCAATCCAACAGTTGGCCTGTGTTAGTTTGCAGCTGTTGGTTTAATTCTGCAAAGCTTGCTGTTGATCTGATTCATCCAGGCTAGTTCTCAGGTAGCATTGGCCTGTTGTATGTAAAACTCTAGATTATTCAAAACTTTCTTCAATGTCAGTCCCCAGCATCTTCTTGGAGTTTTTTTATCATTGCAGATCTCCTTCATGTCATTTTTTTAATCTCTCTGACTTTGCAGTGAGCTGTGGCCAGTATTCAGTGTGTTTGTAACAGTCTTCAGCTGTGTACTCTTCCCAAAAAGAATACACTGTGGAGTTGCTTTTGTGTGTCTCCATTGCAGCTTTAAAACCATTTCTGTCACTCAGGTTTTAATTGCAATTTACAGTTTCTCTTTGCCTCTTTGAATGTTTTCACTCTTCTCATGACAGAGAAATCTCATGCATTCATTCCCACGTGCTCAAGTAGAGGAGAAAGCATTTCATTTTGATTTGGAGCAAGTTACACCTTAACAGACCCCCTTGACCATCAAAAGATGGCAGAGTCAGTGCTGAGAAGAAAGGAAAAACTCTTATCAGGCCAATCTTTTACTACATAGGAACTTCAAAGAGACATCAGGCACATAAAAGTATGCAAACTACCAGACTGCTTACCCATCTATTTTAAATGTATTCCATGGTGCTTGCCTAACTAGCAACCAGACAGGTTATGTGCAATTTCAGGATGTTGCTGAATATGAACACTGTAGTGCTCTGTTGCTACACTGGACAGGAAAGAGAAGATTTTTGTTCTTTTGGAGGAAGGCCCTTCCACAAAAAAACCCCACTCAGTTTCCTTTTACTAACACGGCCTTTCAATCTAATGGTTAATTTTTTATAAAAAAAGAACTGTTTATATGAGGGAAGTAAGTTTTTGTACTAAATCATGTGCTTGAAGTGTCCATGAATCACTGCTGTCAGTCAAGCAGGAGAAAGTGATTCACCATGCCATTTTAGTACTGTCTGTAACAGAGCTGTTGGTGGGATGCTTGGTAAATCTGGAAGTGCTCTAAATGCATCCACATGTGAGCTGGACAGTTGAGTAAAGCTTATCCCATCCAGTGGTCTCTTGTTAGCAGAGATCAGTGCCAAACAGGTTCAAAAAGGGACAAAGACATTTGGAACCTTTCCAAAACTTGTCTCCTGATTTTTGCTAGCTGAAGATAGACATCTTTTCTAAACCAAAAAGGTTTTTTTCTGTATATTTTCTAAATCTAGCAAGAAATTTGGAACGAAAGTTGCTATAATGGACACGAAGAGGTATGAGTATCATGTTAGTATGCAAAGGTTACAGCACCAGGCTCATTAGCTTGATGTAGCTTGCGCTGCAATTTTATTCTCTACTGACTTGCTTTGCATGAAACCCAGCGTTCATGTGAGGAAAAAAACCATGTATTTAAGTGGGTTACTAATGCTTTGACTAGTATTTTACCCATTTGTTTCATCAGTTTAATTGTTCTCTGTCTTTGATGGGGATGTGATAATTCCACTTCATTACACTGTTGTAGCTGTCCTGGCACATGGCCTACTTGTGAGGCCTTGCTATGTTCTTGGTAACAAAGGCACCATTCAGTCCACCTCTCGTGTTCCATTCTGTGTTGCCTCACTCTGGCATTGGGCATTCCACCTTTCCTTTGTCTTGCCTTCTGTTACTGTCTGCTGAACCTACTTTGATAAACCTTGGGCATTTAATACTGGTACAGTAGCACTAACACTATAACAAATGATGCTCCTTCTCAGTCATCTTCAGCAGTAGCAGGGATGCCAGATCCTGCTGCAAACTGAGCTACTAGTTGTCACCTCCCCATAAAAGGCACACAGTGCAGCACAGTTCCTAGAGCCTGATTAGTTCCCTTCTTTACCCAGTTGTCTTTCTGCCTTATTTCCACAGAGCAATCTTAAAATGAAGGGAAAAAGACCCCCATTTATTCAGTTAGTTGTCTCTGTGGACTGAGACCTGTTGTGTTTGCAAAGTGCCAAGAACCGTGATTCCCACAACGTCTCCTATGTTTGTGTCTTGCAGGAAATAAGCTTTTTAATTTTTTTCTTTGCTACATGCTTTCCACTTTGTGTGACCAATTTAATGATTTCCACCTCTCTCTTGCTTTGCCATCTTGTCCTCCCAGACCCAAAGCTAGGTAAACACCGGTGGGAAGGTTAAGCAAGGCAGCACAGATTTTAATCCCAGTTTGGAGTTTGGTTCTGGGATGGTTGCGCTGAACAGAAATACCGCTTTGTGTGGAGACACCTGTTTGCCAGCTGGAAAATGCAAATCTCTGGCAAGGTGCACACTGTCAGGTGCAGTGGGTTTCAGAAACATGCCTTCTGCAGTCCTCAGCTGTATCCCAGCTCCTACAGTGTGTCTGGTCCATGCCATCAACATAATGTGGACAAACACAGGGACACAGGGCAGGAGTCAGGAGGTGGGTAGGGAAGGTTGAGCTGTGTCTGTCGTTAACTCTCAGCCTTGAGAGTCTTTGCTTGGGAACTACTTCTGAGGAATTAAAATCCCATTTTGTTAGCAAGCTTCTGTGGTGCATCCTGGCATGGACCTGGGATGGTAACAGATCTTTCTTGGAGGAGAGAGGTGTCGCTGTCAGCCATGGGGCTATTTGATAACCTGAGCAGGAAATGTAAGTAATTTCTAAATAGCTTTTGTCAAGGTTATGCAAGGTCACTTTGCTTCCAAGTAGCAGCCTGTGGTGGCCATGGACCATGTACCCCCATCACTCTGAGGGATCTCGTGGAGATCCACACTGCTCACATTGTGAGCTGAGATGCTTAATTTTCAGCATCCTCATTTGAAAATTTGCAGTATTACTGTGCCCACAGCAACATGTTCCTCAAACCCTGATAGTGTTTCTTGCTTGGCTTGAGAGCATTACGCCTTCGGCCTCAGCACATTTCTACAGAAGCACAATACTCTGTACTTTCTGCTGAACTGTCAGCTGAATGCCCTTCACTGTGCAGATTATAGCACTGTGAGCAGATGCTGTCTGCTTTTGAGAGCTTTTCATACAATCCTATGAGAACAAGCTGACATTGCAGCAGGAACTCAGAAGTCAGAGACCTGTGCAGTGCGTGCTCTTAACCCTGCTAACCCTGAGACCAGTCTTCTCGTGCAGCAGACTTCCGAAAGTGCTAAGCCCTCTCAATGCTACCTTTCATAATTCATGAGCATGAACAATATTAGCAGGGTGTATGTTTTGAACCGTTCTGACCCTTGAGTGCTCAGACCCTCCTCCTACCAAAGAGCTTGCATCAGTTGGCAAGAAGTATTTGATACAGGAGATTTAGGAAAAGGGAGTGCAGGTTGTAGAGGCTGGTTAGAGGCAAGGCTGCAGCATCATACCTATCTACTGCTTCACCTATCTAGCCTGTCACTTGCACCGCAGCTGATAAAAGATATTTGTAAACTGTAATACAATTTAAGCACATGAATGTATATGACATTCACTCTGAGTTTTCCATCTTTTTTCTTTTTTGATAAATAGCAAGCTGTTACACCTATGCATGAGTAACAAGAGAGCAGTCTGCATTTATGGACACTGAAGGTGAGGCAGTTAGCGCTGTGTCTTATCAAGGTTAGACAAGACGGTGGCTGTGTCACACTGTGTGCAAGCAACCTCCAGAGCCTGCATTGCAGTGCTAGGCTTGAACATCTCTGGGGACACCTCTGTTTTTGAAAAAATACTCTATCTGGTAAAAAGCACAAAGAAAGTTTTGTGCGTATACTGGATAGCAAAGTTACAAATCCTTTGTCCCAACCATTGATGATCTGTTTTAGTAGCTCATTTTGTTTTAAAGTAATTCTTGTTAAAGTGTGAGATATGCTTCTTAAAAGTTACATCAGCTAAAATATTGAAATTAGCTCTATATGTCTTGTATAGCATGGATAAAATAATTATGGGGTAGACTGTATGTTTCACAGAATCAAAGAATCTCAGAATAGTAGTGGTTGGAAGGGAGCTCTAAAGATCTAATTCAGTCCCTCTGCTAAAGCAGGATCACCTAGAGAAGTGAACATGCCCAGGTGGGTTTGGAATGTCAATAGAGAAAACTCCACAAGCTCTCTGGGCATCCTGTGCCAGAACTCTGCCATCCTCACAGTAAAAACCATTTTCCTTATGCTTAGATTATGTATTGAATTATTAGCCCAAAATACAAATCTCAAGACCTCAAATAATTTTGTTGCCACTGTTACACAATGTTCAGTGCAGAATGCAGATTGGTTTATGCTATAAGAGTGGCACACACTTCCCCTCAAGAGAAGTTAGGTAGGAATAAGGACCCAGAAAACAAATGCAAACCCCGATCATTCTGTAAGGAACAATTATCCCAGTGAAGAAGGGGGGATCTAGTTAACTCAGTTCTTTGACACTCTGGTTCTTTGCCAGTGTAACTGTGTTGGCAGAGAGATGGTACCCTTAGGAGTGTGATCATTGAGCAGCAATGCCAGTCTGTGCTCCCTGACACACAGGGTCTCAGATGGAGTGCTGTCATGAGAAGTTGCACCATCCAGCTTCTCGTGATAGAGTGCAAAGCCTCACTGTTGTAGTTTGAAAATTGTTCACATTTTCAGGTGTTTGATTCATGGTTGTGAGTTCAATAAATTATTTTATTTTTAGCAAAGCTGCTTCACTGCCTGTTGAATTCTCAGCAAGAGTTGGTTGGTGTGCTTGAATTGCAGGCACCAACCCAAACCGATTGAGACCTTCATTTGAACCCAGGACACTCACTTGAGACAGTGTTTTGTAAACACCAGTTTCTGAGCAGCACCAGTTTCCTTCTCCAGATACCCCTCTTCATGCTGTAAGAGATGGGAAGATAATTGGCTTCCAGAAAACAAGTGCATTGGAACAGCAGGGAAAAACATGTGGTTGTAAAATCTGCTCTGTACTGGTAGATGACTGCACTTACTGGAAGTCCTACTCAGCTCATTCACATGCAGTGGGAGTAGAGGAATATTGGCCTGTCCAGAACAGCTTGTGTATCACCGTGTGTTCCATTAAATAACCAAACTGACTAGGATAACTGCTCACTGAGTGGAGAAGGAAGCACTTATTCTTCCAGCTGGACTTCAAGTGTCCCTTGAGAGGTTGCGTTTATAAAGAACGAGCCCATCCGTTAGAAATTAATGCCTTAGAAGTTAGTCAGATTGAGCAACACCTCTTCCCCTAAGGTTTCCTCATACCAGCTTTTCCTCCACAGGAGGAAGATTTCAAACAGAGCTCGGTGGAGTTTTTCTCAGTTTCTGCAGAACTGCTTTGAATGCATAGAAAATGGGTGCTTGGACTAAACACCTAGAAACTTGTTTCACATCAAAATAAACACTGAATTCTGCCACCTCTTCTCTGAGATTCCTCCTTGTGTTTTTAAACTCGTACATCAAATTCCAGCCGCTCTTGCAGGAGAGATAGATACTGAAATTCCTGTTGCTT
Organism: Upupa epops; assembly: GCA_013397515.1. Classification (NCBI taxonomy): domain Eukaryota; kingdom Metazoa; phylum Chordata; class Aves; order Bucerotiformes; family Upupidae; genus Upupa; species Upupa epops. The sequence goes on along the minus strand of VZRI01005198.1, from coordinate 88,041 downwards.
TGGACATGTTTCTCACCAATTTCTATCTTCTTCCCTGGCTTCATCTTCACTCCAGTGTCTTAACAAGATATTTGTTTCCACTTACAGGGAGAGCCTTTATTTGTCCTTTAAAAATTGCCACAGTTGCCTTTGGATGTGGAGACAATAGTGGGTAACTCTCTTTGAGCACCAGTCTTGTAGCAGGAGACAGGCTGAGCCACTAAGGCTGCAAAACTTGAATTTCATAGAATCATCAGGGATTGGAAAGGACCTCAAAAGTCCAATCCCCCTGCCACAGCAGGATCACTTAGCCCAAATCCAGGCAGGTTTCAAACGTCTCCAGAGAAGAAGGCTCCACAAACCCCCTGGGCAGCCCCCTCCAGTACCCTGTCACCCTCACTGGAAAGGAGTTAGAAAATCAGTCAGGGTTGGAAGACACCACAGGATCTTCCAGTTCCAACCCCCCTGCCATGGGCAGGGACACCCCATCCTAGAGCAGGCTGGCCAGAGCCTCATCCAGCCAGGCCTTAAACACCTCCAGGGATGGGGCCCCAACCACCTCCCTGGGCAACCCATTCCAGGCTCTTACCCCCCTCGTGGTGAAGAATTTCCTCCTCACATCAAGTCTAATGTGTCCTGTCTTTCTCAAGCCAGTCTTATGCTTGTCTCTTCTGATCCTTCAGCTGAAAGTTCTTTGGGACTAGAAAGGATCTGTGTTGAGTTCTTTTGTCAGGGTCTACCATGCGATTTGGCAGGGAATCTTACACGGCCCATCGTTACTGTTTGTGTTGTAGAAATGTACAAACCAGAAATAATCTCAAGTAGATTAATTTATAAGAAAAAAATACCCATGCAGTTACATAATTTTCAAATGACAGTCTTTGGGTGTCCAAAAAGGATCTTCAAATGTAGGTGTGAATGTACAATGTCAATGTTTTCTTTTCAAAATGTGTAGGTTGATTGCTGTTTTTCTCGACACTGCCAGTTTTTGCTACCATATGTTCTCCTTTCGCAAAACCTTTAGCACTGTTAGCTTAATGTAAACAGATATGCTGTGTCTTATATTTCAAAATGCTACAGAGACGCTACAGGCTTTACTAAACTGCTGGAAGTTCTGCCTATCCTACCTTTTCTTGCCATTGTCTTCAGAAAAAAAAAGAAGGTTTTCCCGTGCCAGCCAGCATGGGAGTATAAAGAAATGTGGTGTCACCTGGGTGTTTTGGGTCCTGTCTGTGTCTCTAGAAGGCCAGTCAGCCTCTTCATCTCATGCTGTGTCTCTCTTCCAACTAGGATGTCAATGCAGGTGAGGGGAGCGAGTTTGCTGACAGTGGGATCGAGGGAGCAGCTACCGACACTGACCTCCTTTCTAGACGCTCCAATGCTACCAACTCAAGTTACTCACCAACGGTCAGTCGGGCTTTCATTGGCAGTGACAGTGGGAGCAGCTCAACGGGTGACAGGCTTCGCCAAGGGGTATATGAGAACTTCCGCCGGGAGCTGGAGATGAGCACCACTAACAGTGAGAACCTGGAAGAGGCTGGCTCTGCCCTCAGTGATGAGCAGAGCAGTGGCACCCTCAGCTCACCAGGGCAGTCTGACATCCTTCTGACAGCTGCCCAGGGCACGGTACGGAAGGCTGGTGCTCTGGCAGTGAAAAACTTCCTAGTGCACAAAAAGAACAAGAAAGTGGAGTCGGCTACGCGCAGGAAATGGAAGCATTACTGGGTTTCCCTGAAAGGTACAGAGCAAGCATGCAAGGGTTTGTCTAGATGGGCATCTTCAGTGTCCTGTGGGTTGTGTGTTACTGCAAAAGAGGAAACATATAGTCCAGACTCTTAAAAACTGTTGTGGTGATCTTAAGTATCATTAACATCAAATATGAGGAAGTCATCCTCATGTGTTTCTAAGGGGGCTTTTAGTTGATGGTTGTTGACATGCTCACATTTCGGCCTGCACGTAGTCCAAGATAAGTGGCTGTGCTGCACCAAAACAGGGTTCATACTGACTTTTGAGTCCTGCTAGCACCATCTGAAGTGGCTTCTCTGGATACTGGCTGAGGTTAAGTAGCATGTCTATGGCTTGGTGACAAGCTAAATACCTGTGTGCGGCTGCAGGTGCCTGACAGTGGAAGTCTGCCAGTGCTTATGCTGGCTGCAAGCATGGAATGGAGCAGTGGCTCCATCTTTGCATGTATTCCTCTCAGGCTTAGCATCATTCTCTCCTCTTAAGATGAACTTCACAAGTAGAAACACCCACTGAGTTGCAACACATTCACAGGGTGGCCAGGAAGCCGTTGGTCATTGAGGCTGGCTTATGACAGATGTTTGCTCTGGCTGCATAACCCATCTTGTGGTGGGCAGCCCTTGGTGCCCAGCTGCCCTTTTTCTCTCTGCATTTTTGCAGTTCCCTGCTCCAGACCCATTCGGTGTCTGAGTGCTTATAAACGCACATAAATGTTAATGAAGCAATGGGACTCGGGAGCTGGCCTCTTGAAGTGACCTCTAATTAATCTTCATGGGCTTGCATCAGCAGCAAGGCAGGAAGCGGTGCTTCCAGGGCTTAGGGACTGGCTCTTCTCTCCTCCTCCGGGACTGGCCTCGTCTGTGAGCCAGGGCAGGCAGAGCCATGCCTCCTCCTGCAGATGGGTTTACAGAAAAGCTCAGTACAGTTAAAGTCGTGTTTTGCTTGCAGAGCACATTTTTTAGAGCTCTGTTTTCTTTTAATTCGCAGCACTGTTTTAAAACCAACAGCAAAGTTAGGTGCCAGGTCTTCCTTGGGGTTGTTAGAGAGATTGGGGAAATGGGGGGGTGTGGGGTGTGTGTTTGTGGCTCACTAGTAGGGGTATGGGCGAGTCCTAATCTCCTGAGAGGGGGTTCTGTGGCAGGAAGGTCTTGCTGTGAGGAACGGTCGAACAAAGGGACATCTGGTAGGAAAAAGGGGAAGGATGAGTGGACAGGCAATGTTATTTTAAAGTGCTGTGATTCAAGTGAAGTGTTTGCTCCTTCGATTGCTGTGCCTTAATAATGTTAGTGTTTAAGCCTGGCTTTGAAGTTAACAGCTGCTATTGTTTGGCTGCAAATAGTTTTCAGCAAAGCTGGGTAACAGGGAATCCTCTTGCTAGGAGAGGGCTGTTTCCAGTGCCAAAGGAACAATGTGCCATTTTTCGTTTAAAATAGCTGTAGAGAAGAAGGTGGCAGGGAGAGGAGACCCTGTTTTGGTCTTCTCAGCTGCAGACTTGCTGTATCTTCCCTCTCTCTACTACCCCGAGCACTGTAAAGCTTATTTTGTAAAACCAAACAGCTTTGTTTGCTGTCCCCAACTAAAATGGAGTTTTGTTTTAGCCATATCGCCTTCAGTCAGAGCTGAAATGTCAGTGGAATGAGGTCTGGTTTATGCTTTTTTGTTTGTCTGTTGGGGTTTTTATTTTTGTACATCGGTCTATCATCAAGCACAGCTCAATCCAATCCATGTTTCTTCCAGTTATTCATCTGCATCCAGTAATTAAATCACTTGATCTTTGCCTTCCAGGGATTGTGGTAGCCAGCAGCTGTAGGAGGTTGAGGCAGAGCCATGGGGATTCGCCTGGGGACCTTGAAGCAGTCCCGTACTGCCAGGGGAAATGCTCTTATACCTCTGTCTTCCTTTTGATTTCCTTGGTTCGATGCTCTGGCTTGTAGAGGGCCCCCACTTTGAGATTTACAATGATGTTCCTCAGCAGTGCCTTTTTTACCACCAGTCACCTTCTCAGCTCATGTCTGCGGCTCTGTTTTGGCAGTTATTGGGTGAATAAAATGGCCCTGCTAGTGCAGAGCTTGAGGCATGGAAATCACCATCTTGTCAGGCCAGCTGGGCTGCTGCTGATGCTTGCCACTGTAGGGCAGAAAAACCTGAACAGGTCCCAGCAAGTCCTCCCTCAGCCCCAACAGTTTCATGGATGATTTATATTCCCAAGAATTAGCACCAAATAGATGTGGGGTGGCAGTTGCGTTTAAATGTGTTGATTGCTAATATATGATCATCTCTTTTAGGGTGCACGTTGTTTTTTTATGAGACTGATGGCAGATCTGGAATTGACCACAACAGCATCCCAAAGCACGCTGTCTGGGTGGAAAACAGCATAGTGCAAGCAGTGCCTGAACACCCGAAGAAGGACTTTGTCTTCTGTCTTAGCAATTCCCTTGGGGACGCTTTTCTCTTTCAGGTTGGTCCAGTTCAAGTATTTTACAAAGTTGTTCTTTTTATCACTGTCCTTCATACCATTGACCAAAGAGGAAACCTTAGCTCTGGTTTAAGACAATAGAAAAAAATCTTGCTGACTCCAGTAGATTTGGGATTTTCCTCTGGCAAGAGAAAAGAAGCAATATATTTGGTAAATTCCACTCAAGAGACCCACCAACACATGTGAATCACCGTCAGATCTGCTGTCTTTATTGACTGATTTGGCCTCTTTGTGTAAAACAAAGAATCAAGAAATATTCTTACGTCCCTGTAAAAATGAGGAGTTTTGCATGGTTTGGCATCCTGTTTATAACACACAGACCAGTCCAGTTATTCCATAGGGCTTACAGTAGTGCATTAAACGTGCTGCAACGCTGTCTGTGACTCCTAAGAAACATATATCAAAGACAGGATCTTGGGGAGAGGCTCAAGGACTTTACAAGGCCAAGAGGAGTTTGAAGTGAAAGGGAGTACTTGGACCTCCCAAGTGCTATCCTAATAAAGCTGCAGAATCCGGTTGCCTCTTGTTCATGCAGACCTTAATCAACATCTTACTGTTGCCCAAGAGGTGACTGGAAGTGCGTATTTAGGTTTTTTAATTGGAAAATGGAAATATGTGAGTTTCACAGGGTATGTTTTAAAAAATCCAGGACTTACATAGAATCATAGAATCATTAAAGTTGTAAGACATGTCCAAGATCATCAGGTCCAACTATCAACCCAACACCACCATGCTCACTAAACCATGTTTCCTAGTACTATATCTACATGGTTTTTTCGAGCAACTTCAGGGACAGTGATGCACCACCTCCCTGGACAGCCTGTTCCAGGACCATACATTAATTGATAGGTATCACTGAAAAAACTTGCTGTATTTTAGTACCTGCTGCTTCCCTGAGTGATTTTTAGGTTGACATTCCACTTTTTATTGTGAGTTGTCACTAATCAAGGTCTAATGCTTTTATTTGTAATCGCTGTCCTGTGCTGAGGTGGTGCCTTTTCCTCTTTTGTTTTCTTCACCAGAGGAACCTCTTATTCATTTCCCTTCTAGTGATAATGTATGCAGAGTTCCTTGTCTTATTAAACCAGAAGCTACTCTGTGGTAGGATATGTTCACATGCCACCACTCCCCTGTACTCTACGGCAAATCTTTAAAGTTACACTGTCTTATAGACCCTTGCAGGTGCCACCTCAAGTCTCATTTTTCCTAAGCTCATAGTGTAATACTGCACTGCCCTTTTCACTTCAGGCCTTTCCTGGGTAGGGTACATGTATTCTGCCACCTAGAGATCTTCTTCCAGGAAGTATGGTGCTTATGTTCTCATTGTGTGCTTGAATGGTAGTGGAGCACCACCTCTTCTTGTTCTGCTGATAGGAGCTGTAAAATGTTTCCTAAGCAGAAAAGGTTTTCTAAGGAAAAACAGAATCACACACAGAGTCACAGAATTATTGAGACTGGAAAAGACCTCTGAGATGTCAAGCCCAGCCTATGACCTGACATTACTACATCAGCTAGATCAGAACACTAAGTGCTACGTCCAGTCTGTCTTTAAACACCTGAAGAGATGTGCCCTCCTCCCTGGGCAGTCCATTCCGATGTCTAACCACCCCTTCTGTGGGGAAGTGCTTCCTAACATCCAACCTAAACCTCCCCTGGCACAGCTTCAGGCCCTGCCCTCTCATCCTATCCCTAGTTGCCTGGGAGAAGAGCCCAGCTCCCAGACCTGACCACAACCACACTTCAGGGTGTTGTAAAGAGTGATAAGGCCCCACCCCGAGTCCCATCTTCTCCAGGCTAAAGAACCCCAGCTCCCTCAGCTTCTCCTCACAAGATTTTCTCTCTGGTTCCTTCACCAGCCTCGTTGCTCTCCTCTGGACCTGCTCCAGCACCTCTATCTCTTTCTTGAAGTGAGGGGCCCAGAACTGCCCCCGGTACTCATGGTGAGGCCTCACCAGTGCCCAGTACAGGGGGAGAATTACATCCCTAGTCCTGCTGACCACAATATTTCTGACTCAAGCCAGGATGCCATTGGCCTACCAGGCTACCTGGGCACACAGCCGGCTCATATTCAATTGATTGTTAACCAGTACTCCCACTTTCATAAAAGTAATGCCAGTGGGTGCTGAATACTGAAAAGGTCATGTTTAGTACATTTCTTTTGTGGCAGTGCAGGGCCTTACTCATTAAAAGCCCCATGTCGTTATGCTTTGGGTAGTTTTTTTATGGAACTTTGCCGCAAAAAAAGCAGAACTGAGCCTTTTCAAAGGAAAACCAGTAATTTATATACTGCCTTGCAGAAATTTTTCCTTAGGTATTCTTTCTACCAAAGAGCCCATGCATTGCTAACGAAGTAGAAGAGAAAAAAGGATTGGTTTGGGGAGAAGGGAAGAAGACCAGCTGCAGTGGTAGAAGTAGTATGTGAGAGACTGTGGGGCTTGTTCTGCTGCGCTCAGAGCAGCCGACAGAGGTGTACAGTTGTTCAGCAGTGTTACTTAACTGCTCGCATTGTACACGTCCATCCACACATAACACTCTGCAGTAGTAGTAGTTTTGATGAGAAGAAAGCACAGAACTGCAGAAGACTATTTCTGTCCTGTGGAGACTGCTTGGGGAGGAAAATAGGGTAGCTTGGTATGCAGTGTTATCGGACATCTTGTAACAAGCCTTCCCACTGCATGGCACCTAGAGACATCACGTACCTCCTACATGATGATTCCTTCCTCAGTCAGTTCTTACCGTGCCTACACAAATCCATTACTTACAGATGTCACATGCGTTTTCCGTGAGCTCAGAGCAATTTGCGACACCACATACTTATGTATCAGATGTTTGCAGCTTGTTTGTATTGTCCTTTCTGTTAAGAAGTAGAGCAAATCTCTTTGCCTACTCATCTACCAGAAGAGTCTTCAGCTTCTGAAATCCATTCCAGATTCTTTTTTCCCTCCTGGTCTGCAGGAACCCAAAAAGAAAACTGAATCTAATGGTGTACAGACAATATTTGAAAACTGAATAAAATGTGACCCCTTGCTGTTACTATTCTGCTAGAAATTAACAATATGTACCACTTCATTATATGTTCAGTGCTACTCTGTTCTCTCCCAGGAGGCCTGACTATAAGCAGTGTCTCCCATTCTGCAAAGAATTCCTCTGTTTTCATAGAAAATGTCTCAACAAGGGGGATTCAACATGTCTTCAGCAGTAGCAGAAAGACACTATAAGTCCCTATTTGTGAGGGATATTGCTGATGTTATTACTTGGGCAGGAAGCCTGACCAGTTGAAGCAATATACTTCATACAGTGCCAGCTGGAGACAAGAAAATCAGAAGTAAGAGATCTGTCTTTCTGCTGTAGGCCCTGTCTTCTATTAGGACTTCTAATTTGAGATAAAGAAAGTGATGTCAGTCTGGAACATGCGTGACTGCTTCAGTACCACAGAAATTTTGGGAGCATCAGCCTGAAGTCCAGCCTATGCATATGTGGTTTCCAGAGTTGGGTTTCTGCAGGAAACTCTCCTTGGCTTTAGTAAGCCATGTCCTTTGCTGTTAGTTGTGACTGCCAGGAGAGCAGTGAGGATGCCCTTCATCTGTGCTAGCAACTGAAAAAGTCACGCTGTGCTGTCTATTAATAGACCAAGTATCATCAGAAAATTTCATTAGAACAAGGTGCTTTGGCACCTTGTTACTTTTTCAGCCATGAGACAAATACCAGTGTGGTTACTGCTGAAGACTGATAGTAGTGAAAGTCCGCTGTCACCCTCAGTCAGTGGTAAATTTGGTTTTACAACCTTCTGTAAAAGGGAACAAAGTTTAGTAAAGAAGGCTAAGAATTACTTTTTCCAGAAAACGTGGAAAAGGAATGCTTTGAAATAATGTTCTTTCTGTGTCAAAAGTCTCTAACTGAAATAGTGCTCTCTCAGAGAACAGTACCGGTGTCCCATGCCCCAGCCTCACAGAATCATACAATAGTTTGGGTTGTAATGGACCTTAAAGATCATCTAGTTCCAAGCCCAGTGCCATGGGCAAGGACACCTGTTGCTCAAAGCCTCATCCAGCCTGGCCTTTAACACTTCCAGGGAAGAGAAATGTTCCCTTTTCCCAAAATGTCACACACATGCTTGGAAAGGAACACTAGCGTAGCTATAAAAATGATGATGGGTTTGCCTTTAATGATAGTGGAATTGCCTTTAGAGTGCTTTTGGACCTTCTAATACATACAATTTGTTTGTGAATGCATCACAATAAACCTACTTATAGATCTCATAGTCACTATGACTATACCATTAATTTGTTCCTAACTGTTGCATGCCAGAAAATCCCTCCATGCAGTGATGAGCACAGAGACTAGTATGTTTCTTCCTGTAAGGAACTGGAACATCCTGAAGTGTTGTGCTATAAATTACAGCAGCATTGCATTGAAGAAGGAATGTCATTCCTGGGACCTTGCTTCTCAGCGTTGCTCAGCTGTAGAGCACAGATATAGGTGGGATTCTCAGTACTGAATGCCTAGTACTAAGTTTAAAATGGCCCTGATAAAGAGTGATGTGAGGTTTATTACTTCTCTTGTCATTTAATTTAAGGCTTTGAACCTTAAGATCAAAGGGAAAGGAAACTCTTTGGAATTGCATTTGTTAATCACCAATCCATTTTAAAGACTATCCTGACTTCTTTCCCTGCTTGCTTCCCTCTCCTCAGACCTCTAGCCAGACAGAACTGGAGAACTGGATCACAGCAATCCATTCAGCTTGTGCAACTGCAGTGGCAAGACAGCATCATAAAGAAGACACTGTCAAGCTTTTGAAAACAGAGATAAAAAAGCTGGAGCAGAAGATTGATATGGATGAGAAGATGAAGAAAATGGGTGAAATGCAACTGTCCTCAGTTACAGACTCCAAGAAGAAGAAGACCATACTAGATCAAGTAATTTGTCTTGCTTCCATGAAATAAACCCCTAGTAAATATTTAAGGCTGTCTCCAGATTAGCAGTACCTCTCTCTGCTCCTTCTGTGCCCACCCATGTGTGCTGGCAGAGTTCCCCAGAGCATGTGGGGCATGTGTTGGCTGTGCTGGCTGCATTAGTTGCACCATTTCTTGCACTAAGGGGGGCTGTCTTCTCCTGGCCATCATGCTGCAGGTTTGTCTGGCTGCCTGAAGGCTGAGTGAGGGCTTTAGGGAAATGAACAGGCTACCAGGCCACAGCACCAGGATACCTTAGGAAAGAGCTGGTTGCAGGTCAACAAATGGTGCAGTTGCCATTGTCTCAAGTATGGACATGGCTAGTTCTTCTGCTGACATGTTTGATGCAGAAGACATCCCAGTGTTTCTGCTTGTTACAAAGATCTGCCATGACCTCATGGATGCAGTCCTGCCTGCCCCTCAGGACCACTCCTTCTGACTTCAAGTGAGCAACCTAATAATGTTTTTAGAAGCAGAGAGCTTAGAGCAGATGTCTGTCCTGCTGCTGTAGTGGCATCTTATTTTAAGAAACTAACATACAGCTTCTGCTTCATTAGTTTGTAGCTCTTCTATCACATCTGCCAAATCTGCCTGTAATGCAAACCATAGGCAGTGGTCAGGGCTCAGTGAAGGAGATGTGGTAGTCTGTGGAAGCCCATGAGCAGTGGGGTGATAGGGGAGCTGCTCGCTTCTGTTGAAAGGGCTTCACTCAAAGGCCATCAATCCCAGTGAGAGGGAAAAGCTTTTCTCTTTACACTTTGAAACTGTTTCCTGTCAGCAATTTGAATTATTTAAGTCCTTACATGGGCTGATTATAGTGCTCTTCCACTGGTAAGTTTAATTATCACCAGTGTACTTACTGCCTTTACCAAGTATGGTGAGCTTCCTTGATGCTTACAGCAATGCTGCTGCCATGGCTGCTGATTTCGGACACTCTGTATGTGGAATTTGTTGTGGTTTGTTTTTCTTATTTTTCAGATGCCCTTGATTCAGCAAAGAAAGCTTCTTAAGGGACTGCTCAGAGTCTTGGAATACAAAGTAAATGAAAAATGAAATGGTAGTCCTACTAATTAGCATTGTATCAAAGGAGCAGTTGTCTCCAGAGAAGATTTCTACCATAAACTTATATAAAGTTGTTTTCCAACTAATGAAATCTAAAGGGGAATAAAGCTTTCTTGAGTGAAATCAGCATTGGTGAAACTAATAATGTACTGGAAAAGTAGAATTTTTTTCAAGTTATTTACCATCCTTTTCTCCCTTCTCTCCCCTTCTCTTTTGGTGCGTCTTGCTTCTCAACCTTCACTGTATGCAGATCTTTGTTTGGGAACAAAATCTTGAACAGTTCCAGATGGACCTATTTCGGTACCGCTGTTACTTGGCTAGTCTCCAAGGAGGGGAGCTCCCAAACCCTAAAAGACTGCTTGCCTTTGCCAGCCGTCCAACTAAAGTTGCGATGGGCCGTCTTGGAATCTTTTCAGTCTCATCGTTTCATGCACTGGTAAGTTTGAACTGAGGCCAGGGGTTGTCCTTGCCAACCTGCAAATTGCTTCACGTGTCCAATGCAGAGATCACGTTGATAAACAGCAGACTGTGCCTGGAGGGTGAGCCCTTACCTTAGTGTGCAGAATCTTCTGCTTCTTGAAGGGGGGGGTGTCCTAGATGTAGTTTCAAAAAAAGGTGCTTGCAAGCCATGGCATTATGGAAGTGAAAGAGCCATATTTCTCCTTAACGTGTGATAAATATCAGAAGAAACTTCTTCACAGTGAGTGTAACATGGCATTGGAACAGGCTGCCCAGGGGGGTTGTGGAGACGTTCAAGACCCGCCTGGATCTGTTCCTATGCAACTTGGTCTAGGTGATCCTGCTGTGGCAGATGATCTTTTTAGGGCCCTTCCAATCCCCTATGATTCTATGATTTTGACTTTCAATATCTGCATGATGCACGTGCTTTCTAGAAACAGATCTTCCTGTTACAAGAGCAGGATCATCTCTGATGTGGATAGGTGTGATCCAAAAGTTCTGTGAAGTCAATGGGACTCCCTCCAAAGTCCTCAAAGTGTGTTGGCTTAGATCTTCTAGGACATGGCTTGTTTTCTACTATACAGATGAAACTACTGACCAATTAGTCTGATGCCCGGTCTCCTGTGATCAACAGCTGATGGTCCAGAAGGGAGGAGAAATGTTTTTCTCAGCCACTTGTGGTGTGGCAAATAATGTTTAAAATGGTTGTTTCAGTTTAAATTATGTAACAACACGGCTCTTAAAAATACAGGGAAATGTATTGCAAAGCAATGGTTTTCTAATGAATTTAAATCTAGTTCCTGTAGTTTCGGCTTGGACTCCTGGAGCTTCACAAAAGTAGTCAGCATCATGGCTGTCTTGTAGATGTCAGCTGTACCCTTCAATTGAATTGAGAGCTGTAATTCAGTCAGGGGCGGTTTTATCCTTTTATGTATGAAAAGATTAGCGTCATCATCCTGATAATTGTTGGTGGATTTATTTTCTTTTTTAAGTGGAGGGTTGTAATTTGCATTTATGCTTTTTTTTTTCTTTTGCATCTAGTTAAGCAGGGAGCGTTAGCTTGAAAAACAGTCTGCTTCTTCGTGCTGGTGTCTCTTGAGAGCCGAAGAAAAAAAACCTATGTTTTGAATATGTTGTGTTGGAAAATACATGTGCTTTCTTCTACTTTAAGCAAACTCGTGTCCTCCTTTGCCCTCAGTAGCATGGAGATGATGCAGTGAGTCTCAGACCCACCCTGCGTGGTGAGAATGCAGAATCCCTAGCTCTCCTGAACATGTTCCTCAGTACCTTAGTCAGAGGATGTCCTAGGTCTTCCAGGTGCCTCTGCACAAACGCCCCAGGCACAACTAGAAAACATCTCACAAGTCCAGCCTGTGGAAATGGAGAAACTCACAATAGTATATAAGTTCTCCTTTTCCTTGGTTTCTCCATGTTTCCCAAGAAGAATCTCCATTATCTTTACTGCAATAGTTCTCTACGTACACAGGCCAGCCTTCAGTTCCTCCCATCTTTATATGGATTTTTGTATCTGCTGCACCCAAACAACCAGTTTCTCAGCTCTGTAGCTTGGGGCATCACTCAGAGATTTGGGTGTTCCCACTGGTGTTGCCAAACTACAGTCACATTTTGCTGGTTTCGGCTGTGGGAATTAAGTACAAAGGTATTCCAAGAAGCATACGGCCAAATCGGCAGGGTGGGTCTGTCTGTCTGTCTAGCTTCATCCCGTTCGTACCTGCCATCTCTTACCACTCCCTTGCTTGCAGAAGAGCTCGCTCCTGTGAGGCCACCTCCACATGGGAAATCTGCTTAAACTTTGGCATGAAACCCTTTGTCTCTGACTTATGTCACATTGATTTCTACCAGAGCCTTATATTTGTGCTCCAAAGGGGTGGCCCTAGGCCTTTTTTCAAGTACCCAAGCAGTTAACACTGCTCTAGTAAAGAGTCATTTCAGCTCACTTTTTTTTCTTCCTGTGTTTTGCCCACTCTCTCAAATGTTGCTGTCTTCAAGGAAATGCAGGTTTTAAATACCTTGACGTATTTGCAAGCCTTTATCTGGCCTTGTAGCAGTTATGAGTCAGTTGCAGGATGCCTGGAGTGTTTCCACAGGAAAGAGCAAAGGGAAAGGATGGATTTTTGGAAGCAAGAGATAAGTTGGGAATTCTCAGGTTTTGTGTTCAACGTTAGAAAAACTCTCAAACCCTTCACTGATGTTGAGGCTTTGCACTGTGAAGGTCAGGCTAGCTGAAAATGTCTCAGATTAAATGCCAGCAAATGGGGGTGGTTTTGGTACTGAACATTAAAAATGTTTATGTTTGGAGTTGCGAGAGATGAGTTCAACCACGGTAAGGTTGAACTGGCAGCAGTACTGTTGTCCGTGTTGTCAGTGCACATTGTTGCCATAGTATTTGCCTTATTTTTTTTCAAACCAGATTCTACTGTTTGTTAGATTATGTAAGCCATGGTGCAGCAGGATGCTGTGACTGTTGATTTTGAAACCATGTGGCATTGACAGGTGGCAGCTCGCACAGGGGAGTCCGGAGTGAGGAGAAGGACACAGGCCATGTCCAGATCCGCCAGTAAACGGAGGAGCAGGTTTTCTTCTCTTTGGGGGCTAGATACTACCTCAAAGAAAAAGCAAGGGAGGCCAAGCATTAATCAGGTAAGTGTGTGGAAGACTGTGATACTGGTATTTTCAAGGCTTTTTTGTTAGCATGCAGAATACAGCTTTTGTAAAGAGTCTCTTGCATCAAGCACTTACACATCCAGCCCTAAAACTTGCCTATTTAATCTCTCATGGTGTATAATCATCTCATTCCACATCCTCTTCAAAATCAGTCACTGTAATTAGAGATAAGTATCAGAAGCTCCTAACAAGCTAGGTTTGGAGTTTACACCTTCTTCTGTTGGTTGTATTTCTACCATTGTTACATTTCTGTTTCTTCTGCTTTTGCTGAAGGTACTTTCCCTGAACTCAGGAGTAACGAAGCAGCAGCATAAAACAGATCTAACTTTCAAAAAGAAAAGAAAAGAGTATAGACTTGTTTGTTTCTATGAAGTAAAGTTATATGTTTGTATAGAATGTTTTAAATGTAGCTGAGCTTGGGGAGAACTTCCCAAAGTTACAGAAAGTTTTGCCTTTAGTGGAAACAGTCCCTGTTTTGCTTTGGATTTTTAAAAAAAGCAAGAGCTGAAATGTTTCCACACAGATCACTCTCAGATCTTTCTCTGGAAAACATGTTGTAGAAAGGTGCTTCTGTTAGTCTTTTCAAACATCGCTAATTATAGCTTTCAGTTTTTGAGAGTCATACCTCACCTAATTGCAGGAAATGTAGGCTCTGCTTTTCTTTCTCATCTTTCACTTTTTGAGGGGAGAAAGAATTGGACACGTGTTGTTCCATGCCCTGTGATTTCTTCTTCCTTCTGTTACAGTAGTGGTGGGTGCTTGTTTTGTTTAGCAGAGGATGAATGCTGCACAGTTGTTTAGCTTCTTTTTAATGACACCTTAAACGCTCACTTAATATTTAGTGGCTGAGTGAACACTCAGAGTTTTGCTGGGAAGTAGCTGTGAATGCATTCCCAATTCATTGCACTGATGGCTGCGGCGTGGTACTTTTGTTCCTCACATCAGGCACAATCTCTTGTCCTAAGCTAGGATCCTGCCCATGCTGTATCTTCAGACCTGTTGTTTTTAATTCTGAACTCATCGTTTTTATTCTTTCAGTGGGGGTAAATGCATTCTTCACCCTTCCTCCCCCAGTCCCCCCTCACTGCCCAATAAACGCAGGTGTGAAAACAGATTTTATTGCAGGTTAAGCAAAGTCATACTGGAGGGCGTTAAAGAAAAAGCAGAGTTTTGAGAAACTAGTGGAATGTTTAAATCTTGGTGCCTGATCACATATCCCCTGCTTGTGTATAGTAGCATGTGAAGTATTGCCAAGTAAATCCCTGAAGGGTAATGACCTTTTACCGTCCTGCATGGTGTCTGTTTCATTGTAGGTACAGAATAGTTAACAGCCAAACCCAGCAACTTGGTTATAAAGCTGTGCTGATGTAAAGCTATAAAATTTCACTTTTCAGTTTTAATTATAAGCCTCTGCTGCATCAACAACGTTGTTTGCGTATTTGATGCAGTCCTGTGCTGATTTGAGGTGGATCTTTTAAATATTCTCATTCTGTCATTCCTCCTGCATGGAGTCCTGTTCCTTTAGGCTCTGTGGCTCAGTCTGGGTTACCAACTCTTATTTCAGTGGAGAAGGGTTTCACTGACTTGCAGTACTGGAATGTTTGCTAAGTGCTTTTTGGAAGCTGGTTTCTTACAAAGCCAAACAGAAGTGGACTTACTCTTATTTCTTAGCCTTGGTAAAGGCAGAGAAGCTTTCATTCTACCCACTCTGCAGGTGGGGAGGGTAAGCAGAAAAGGACATAAAATATCTCCAGCTCCTCCAAGTCAGTCGCAGATTACTAAGCAAAACTGGTCTGTAATCTTTCAGTATAACGTCCCATCAACAGCTTGTCCTTCATCCCCTTTCTAACAAGGTGGTATTTTCCCTTTCTGTGTTTTGAGATGAATGGATTTGGTTTTCAGATTGATTTTCATGCTAGGTGTTACATGTAAACTGTTCTTCCCATTAGCACATGCTGCAGATGGTGCAGAGGCATGGCCATGTTTTAAAGCAAAGTCGCTCTGTTGTTCCTCAGGTGTTTGGTGAAGGAGTTGATTCAGTAAAGAAATCTCTCGAAGGAATCTTTGATGACACAGTCCCGGATGGCAAGGTAAAACACCAACTCTCCAACTGCCTCCTTCCCTCCCATTTGCAGCCAGCAGTGTTGAGACTCAGGCATGAGAGGATACATGGAGCCCCTGGGAGGGGAGAACAGAAGACCCTCTGTGCACTGTACAGCTTGTAGCCCCTCTGGGAGAGTTCATGTTGGATGCCCACAATCAAATGGGCTTGCTCTGTGTGGCATCCTGAGAACAGCTGGAGGTTCCAGTGCCAGAGGGGTGTTAGCACTACAGGCCAGGGAACTACCTGCCCATAGGGAGACCTGGAGGCCTCTAATACTGGAAGATGGCTCTTTGCAGCAGCCATATGGGGTTTTCATAATTTAGAGTTGGCACAACTGTGAAGTGCAGGACTTTCTCTGTTTTGCTTTTATACACACTTCTGTGAGCGTCAGTGTGTTTAGACACGGTTACAATGGCTTTCTTTTTCCCAAGACAAAGTCAACTTTAAAACGGCATTAAGACAGTGCTAAGAGGCACTTGAAGGAAATAAAGAATCTGCAGCTCCATTTCTTCCTGGGGATTTATAGCTTAGAGTGCAACTCAAATGTATAAAAGACAGGAAATTCAAAATAAACACCAAGAGTTGCTTTTTGCCATTTGGAAAAAGTTCTTTGGTATAGGAACTTCAGCATCTGCAACAGTTTTATTCACCCTGAATTGGTTTATCCAGAAACAAAAAAGCCATTTAAGTTCTAGTTTTAAATCTCTTTTTATCACTGTTGAGTTTTGTTGCATTCTTAGCATTCCCAGTGAAATCCCAGGAAAAGCGCATTGTACCAGTATGGGCATGTGGGTGGCACAGAAAGGCACCTTTTACATTGCTCAGGTAAAACAGCAGTTTCTTGTCCAGACAAGCCTTCAGTCTGGGCTAATGAATAAAGTGTCTTCTCTGTGAGAGTGCTTTTTGATAGACCATGTTATGTTGTTTACACTTGTTATTGATGAAGAAGGAGATCGTATTTGGCTGCCAGAGTCATAACGGATTTTGTCTACTTAGAGGGAAAAAGAAGTGGCACTGAGCAGTGTCCATCAGCATAATCCTGACTGTGATATTTGGGTTCACGAATATTTTACACCATCTTGGTTCTGCCTGCCAAACAACCAGCCTGCTCTGACAGTCATCCGTCCTGGTGACACCACGCGGGATGTGTTGGAAGTTATTTGCAAGGTAAAGGCTGGAAGTGTGCCATGGTGCGTGGTGAGGGTCTGCAACCCTAAATCTCATTTGAACCTCCTAGTGACTTCCTTGTAGTCCAGTACTCTGACTGCACTGTGTTGGGAGATCATTTGCATGTTACATGAAAAATATGAATTGCACTGAAATTTTCATGCTACTGCCACAGAAGAAAAACTCATACAGTTAGAATTAAACTTGTCACGGGTGTAAGGAGATGAAGGCAGACTAATTTTTGCCTTTTCCACTCAGGCTGCTGCTGGGCATAAGCCTTTGAAGTGCCTTCCTACCTTTACTCTACCTTTGCTGACACCTCTCATCTATCCACACTTCCTCCACCAGAGACCAACTTTTGTATGCTGGATCCTTCTCATCCCAACTACACTCAATGTTCTGGCCCCTAGCCTGTGTCCTTTCACTGAACACCCCATAGCACAACAGTACAGTCACCTTGTCCTTGCTTGACCACCTTGGTTACCCCATTTCTAGCAAAGCCCTCCTGTCACCTGTTACCTTCTCTGCCAGGCAAGTGGGGTGATCTCACCATTTCCCAGGTGCCAGGTTGTCCTGTTCCAGGTGCTGTTCCTCTTTCCTTCCCCCTGTTGCTTCCTCCCCTCTGCCTGGCGTGGGCAAGTAAGGTACAGAGCAAACAGCAGCATGAGGAGTAGGAGAAGGAGCCCGTGTTTGCTGTCTGCATTGTGGAGTCAGACTCACCTTGTGTAGGTGGAAAGGAGGGAAGAGAGAGGAAAGCTTTTATGTGCATTTGTCAGGAGTGGGAGAAAAACCACCTGGATTTCTTTTCATGAATTATCAGAGACATTTGACCGTTAAGAGGAGTTACATCTCATCAGAGAAGTTGAAAGCTTTGACATATTTAACACAAGCTTTCAATTCTGACAGCTACGTAATGTATGTTTTCTGATAACTGTCTGACTGCCAGTTAGACCTAGCTCTCTCTCACGTGCCATTCTGAAAAGCGAGTCCTCTTTTGTACAACAACAACAGCAAAAGAGAACATTTATTAGTACTGAAAGCCTAACTTCAGGGACTTTCAGAACATGTTGCATGTGATTCCAAAAAGAGGGAAGGTAAGAGAAAGGCATTTGTTTGCAGTAATTACACGGTGTGCTCGTCTCGCTGCCAGGTGCACTGCTGAAGAGGGCTGCAGCTTGTGAAAGCTTTTCATTGTATTCAGGGAAAGATGACATTTTTTGAAAGAGACATAATAGGGAAACTGGATGACACATCATTAGTAATGATTTATTTTTGGGGATTATATTTTCCTTTGGGAAAGAGTGATTAACTCAGTGGGGCAAATCATTCGCTGGAGTAGACTGCTGTAGCTCCACCAGTTTCTGCAGGTGCCTGCCGAGAATCTGGTCTCTCACTGTGTGTTTGTTGTGGGTGGTAGTGTATAAGGAGAAAGGGAGGTGGGTGACTGTTTTTTTGAAGAGCTATTATCTGTTTCTTTCCTTTCTGTAAGAGTTTTCAATCTGGAAAACACTGATGGATGCCTTCTTTTCCATAGCACTTAATAATCAATCTCTTTCTTCTGTCTCTTGCATTCAGCTCATTTCCCCCCCTTTAATATCTGATCCACATCATTTCACATCAGTTTGCCATCTGCCATCTGAGAACCAGTCAAGTTCTGGTATAGTAAACATTTCAAGATCTACATTTCCTATAAACCTCCTCATGTTTGTTGATGTGGTTAAATCTATCTGTGCTGCCAAATGGGGCTTGATTATTCTCCTGGAGAACATTAAGTGCACTCAAGTCATTGTCGTAAATGTGTTCTTATACTAACATTGCTGCTTGTTATTGTACAGCAGGTTAGGCTTTAGAGGCTGCTTTGTGACACTTCCAAGATTGAAGATTGGTGGGAGAAAAGTTTAAAACATATTTTAGAGCTGTTTCTCAAAGATTACTTAGCATAATATCACTCGGAAGGCAGGAAAGTTCAACGTGTATGCATTAAATTGTTTCCCATGGATAACACTGATTGGCATCAACATCTGTATCCATGTTATTACTGTGTGCATAATGGCATGTCTTAAAATGAGGAGAAACGCACATACTGGATGTGGAATTAGGCAGGGCCAGTATGGAGAGAATAACACCAAAAATCAGGCATAAAAGATCAAATGGTATTTAGACTCTTGACTGAACTGGATAAAAAGAGAGAAGTGAGAAAGGTTCTGTTTTCTCATGATTTGTATTTTTCAAATAGAACTGCATGAGGGGCAAGAAGCAGGTTCCCCGTAGGTCTCTGTGAAGCTACCTGGGCCTGGTGCTCTCTAGGGTTTGGTTTTCAGATGATGTTTACCTGCTGAAGAAGCCTGGTCCACAAAAGTGTGAAGATGAAATAGTATGGTGGTGGGGTGGCTAACTTGTTTCCATGCTGCTGTCATTTCAGTGCTAATGAAGGTTTCTCTCACCACCCTGAAAGACTCGCTTTAATTCACTTTAACACTAGGGGAAATTGAGCTGAAATGGATGAATAGTTTGGGTTGTGTGCTGACCGCTTACTCTACATGGAGACTGTTGAATTGGATCACACCCCAGGCTGTAAATTCTTCTTCGAGAGCCTGTTCAGCTGTAGGGTTGTGCTTTAAATTGGGTTAGCTGTTTGATTTAGTCCAGACATAGCCAGAGTTATTAGGAGAGAAATAAATAAACCAAGAAGCTTATTTGAACTGCTAAAAGGTTTTTTTGGGTGGTCTCAAAAGGATATTAATATCATTAAAGTTGCCTTGTTTCTGCTTCCACCTTCCTACATATGGATGCAGCAACCAAAAACGTGGGTTAATGGTATGGCTTTTGGAGTAGACAGGGCGTTTAAGAGGACCTTTCCTTGTGCTTCAGTAGAATATCGTGTTCCTATTTGAAACAGTTTAAATAATGCAAAATTATTTAGACAAAGCTGAAGCTATACAAATGTAAATTAAGTCAGTGGTGTGGTTCAGGTGCTGCACTACCACAACTTTAGTGGCAATGACTGTCACTGCAAAGAGATTGCAGTGTTGGGGGTGAACGGCATCCACTTTAATTGATGGTGAGTTTTACTCAGTTTTATCCAGACCGCTTTAGGCAGTGCTGTGCTCTGAGGTAGTTCAGAGCTTCAGAGCAGTATCGGTCATCTTGTGTTTGGCTCCTTCCTGCTCTCTAATTAAAATGCTCAGTGCACAGGATTTTCTCATGAGCAAATCTCCCAGCAAAGAAAGTGTGAAATGGAGGCATTGGTGGTCAGCCATATCAAAGCAGGCAGGAGCCCTGTCATTGACCACTGGGGTGGTAGATCAAGCTGCTGCCTTTGGGAAAAGTGGTTCTTTTAAGATGCTATCAGGTTTGCAGGCAGGTGTGAGCCACCCTGCCCCGGGGCAGTCAGAGGCTCTGAACTGGCGGTGGTGGGATGGCCCTGGCTCATGGAGGGCGGAGTGTGACCAAGCCTGGCTTTCCTGCCCTGCCAGTGCAGCTAAATAAGTCAGCTCCTGGCCTGTGCCCAATGGCTGGAAGCCCCAGACCATATAAATTCATGTCCATCTATAACAGACTGATTTATGCTGGCCTGTGGCAGAATGGAAAACATTCTTTTGGGTCTCTTTGCAAGGGGAGGATGTTTGGAGTCACTGCTGGAAGCAAAACAAACACCCAGCTGTGGAGTCTCTCCTAACTCCGTGTCATTTAGGCAATGACATGGAGTTTGTCACTATAGGTCTGGCAGACCAGTGTGGCCTGATGACTTCTTCCCCAGGGCATCAGATATTCAGTCGGTGGATTTATGTCTCCTCGGTAGAGAATCACAGAATCATTATTGCTCAAAAGGACATCCGGGATCATCAAGTCCAGCCTTCATTCCAACAGCTCTTTAACCACTAGACCATTAGCTCCAGTGTCACATTTGATAAAAGGACATCCGGGATCATGCTCCAGGGATGGTGGCTCAAACACCTCCAGGGATGGTGGCTCCACCACCTAATCTGGGCAGTCTGTTCCAGTACCTAGCCACTCTCGCAGTGACTCATCTCTCCAGAAACTAATCTAGGGCTCCTCTGGTATTATTTCTGAACTCTTAAAGCAGATTCTGCCTCCCTTTAATTTCTGAGTCTTTTCATACATGTGTGCATGTAAGAGAGTGAAAACAGGCAGTAAACAAGCAGCAGAGTGTGCAAAATGCTTGGCAAAAAAGGAAAAAAGGTAGAGAGGGTGAAGATCTCCTATATTTAGCTTTCTTAATTTTGGCCCTCAATATACCTATTTAAGCATTTGCTTGGATTATTCCATTTGAAATACTTGCTTCATTGAAGGATGATTAGACCTTTTAACTGGACATATTTGATAGCAGCACTGCACAGAGTGCAGCAGTAGAGCTGCAGGGTTTTCCCTTATTATTGGTATCTTTTTTTATTCATGGGCTAGTCTAGGCTTACAAAAATGTTCACTGTTCTCAGAGCACTAGCTGAAGTGTTTGCTAGGTCAGCGTGTGATCTTTTCCACAGGTCATTCTGTGCATTACTCATCACCTCTGCTGTGTGATCAATCCAGCCGAGTACTGGTGTTTAATCGTCTTGCCTTGAACTCGATAAGCAAGGCTTTAAAAAACTGAAATAAATAGGCAATAATTATGTTCTTGCATGAATTTTCAGATTTGTCATTGTTTTTAGTACAGCCTAGGAAACTCAGGTGATTAGCTTGTATAAAATGAAAAGGCCAATGTATGAAAGCATATAATAATGGGGTGTCAAAAGCAACATGGAGGAGAATTTACCTCCGGTATTTGTGAATCACTTTGGGGTTTTTCTTTAGTCGACAATTTGCAAACTTTTACAGTAAGTTCTGAATGACACCCTTTTTGTTTATCATAATTCTAATGTGTTTTGATTACACACCACATTAACCTCTGCTTAAATCAAGCTTATTAATCATGCTGAGAAAAGGTCATTAACATCTCCCAGACCAAATGCTGTATTCTCAGCTAATTATAACTAATTCATTAAAATGGTGTGACCTGTTTCCACTGGGATGTAATCCAATATGTGACTCTTGGCTTCTTTAAGCCTTACAAAACCAGTGTATCCTGAGCTGTTTTGAATTTAGAGGACATATGGATATATTTTTTCTAATATTAACCTTGCTTGAAATCTGCATGCCTACTAAATTCTGAAGAATCTCAAAACCCTGAAGCAAACAGAAAACAATTTTTTCTGTTACATTTCCCTCTGTTAGCATAACATACATTTTCCTCCTTGTGGTTTTACGTGCCCTTCATTTACAAAGTCCTCTCAGTCTTCTGCTGCAATAGTGTTTGCTTATATCTGCAATAACTTGGGAGGTAGCAGAACTGCCAGATAAACAGAACCAAAAAGTTGCTTAGAGTACTAGCACTTCCTTGGCGTCTTGGTCAGTGTCAAACGAACTCTTATTTCTGGGGAAGAGGGAGGAGGTTTGGGCTGTTGTTCATATCAGGAGATCATGGGCCTCTGTGTGAAAGGCAGTGTTGAGGCATTTGTCTTCCTATGAGTGTCAAGCCATTCTCAGTGAGAATAGACGATGTGAGTCATTGATTTTCATTTCTAAAGCCTCTTCTCCATGTCTTGCAGACACACCAGCTGGATCACTCGGCTCACTACCTGCGTCTTAAATTCCTCATTGAAAACCAGATGCAGTTTTATGTACCAAAGCCTGAAGAGGATATCTACGAGCTGGTAATGCTACCAATTGAGCAAAATTAAATGACACTTGGTAGGACACTATTAATTAGTGTTTATCTGACACTCTAATATGCAGAGTTACGCTTTTTAACTTGCAATTATAGTGCTTTGCGGACCATAGCAAATTGGCCTGCAGTAAATACATCTCTCCAAACATTTCATCTTGAGGAGAGAGTTAATGTTTAGCTTGTGCTTGTGCATTCATGTCTGTGTGGAAGAGAGAGAGGAGGAACAGCCACAGGTAATGTGTGATAGTCATTGGAATATACATTTAAGCAAGGCTTTTCTCAAGGTTGCCTTTTCCTGTTCATATTGTCCTTGGTGGTTTTAAAGATGATGTTGAGGCCTGAGTAGAATCATAGAATTGTTTAGGTTGGAAAAACAAAAACCCCATTAAGATCACAGAGTCCAACCATTAACCTAACTGTACCAAGCCCACTGCTAAACGGAGTCCTTAGGCTCCATGCCCACATGACTTTTAAACACATCCTTACTTGGATCGATTTGCCTGACTTGTAAAGAGATGGGCAATGCACAAGTACTTGATTTTTTTTGTTTTGTTTGATTTTTTTGGGGGTTTTTTTTTGGTTTGGTTTTGTATTTTCCTAAACAGGAAACTGCTATTAAAGTTAAAAAGCTCTGGAGTTATGTGTGAGAATATACTTTGCTAATTGCTTTAGTTGGATGTTTTCATATAATTCAAAAGCAGTCTTCTTTGAAATGGGAGATTAAAAAAAGACCAAACAGAATCAGTGTTATGCTTTAAGTCTATGATTTTACTTGTGTATGTTGTAAAGCTTTTACAGGTCCTTTTCATTAGTGGCTGTTTTATTTATAAAAAATAAAATTTTCACAGTTACGGTTGTTTTTGTTCTGGGATTTGCCATTAACACTATCAACAACAAGTGGGAAAGTGCTAGTGGAGTACAAAGACTAAGTGAAATACAGCTGGGACAAACTGCAACTCAGAGGGGAAAGATTTTAGCTTTTGTTGCCTGGAATGACTTTGTCAACTTAGTATTGAGAGGATGTAGGATTGACATGGTCATCAGTTACCATTTGTTTTGAAAAAAGTGAATTAACCCCAAAACTCTGCAGTCAGTGGGACTGTGTACATGCGGATATATTACAGATAGGTGCTGCAGGGTTATATCTAAGGCAGTAAAATTAGAACAGCATACCTCTGCATGTTTGTATGTGTGTGTACACTTGTTTCATGAGAACATTTAGTTACCATAGTTCATTAAATGATGCTTATGTGATATGATAAAATAAGTGCCTCTGTTTCTGTAGTCTCCTAGGTAGCGCTTTATAATACTAATAATGCCACCTTCCTGGAGCTGTCTTCTATCTCCTAAAATGCTTTTACTGACGTACATTAGTGCAGAGAAGTAATTTGTTAGGGTGACACTCCTTTTTCATGCAGAATGTATCAAGAAATTGAGATGAAATATCCGTATTCCATTCCTCTTCAAAATCCTAATGGTGACACTTTGTGTACTGATACCATCTTTCATAAATTCACAAGCTCAGTTTATTACATATTAAAAATGTAACTGAGGTCTCAAGGGAGAGAGTTTTTATTGTTAGGTGCTATACCAGGCAGTTACACTTTTAAGCATCCTTTATCGTAAACTAAGTGTTGGAGTGTTTTAGCTGATGCTTGATGTGCCAGATTTTTCACTTGGTGTGGGATGGCACTTTGAGATGGAAGCAGGAGACTGGAGGACTCCCTGAAAATCTTGATGATAAGGTGTGTCGTGAAAGCACTGGGATTGCTGGAAAGGGTAGCCCTGGGAAAGGATGCTGGGACAAGATCAAAAGTCATAGAGGGGAAAAGGGCAAGGAAGCAGAAATATTGATTAAAAAACTCCAAGAAACAATCAACTCCCCAATAATAACATTATTATTAATAATAATGCTTATTATTAATAATGTTCATAGTAATAATATCTTTGTGAGAACTGGTTGACAGACCTTGTCAACTTGGTTGGTTCTGAGCCTTCATGCTCAGTTTAGATGTTTTCAGGGATTAGGAATAAGTTCTGTTCTAAAAATGCTGCTATTCTTGCTCCTTTTTTACTTTCCTTTCAGTTAAAACGCTTGCTGAAATTAGCTGAGATTTTTGTGAATGTCATTTGACTCTTTTTCAGGTTCTGGACAATACACTCCTGTATTTCAAAACTGCTTTTTAAAACTATTCCCACGTAGAATCCTCATTTAATTTTACATTTGATTTTACTCTATGCAGTCATTTAAACGGGTATATAACTGTTCTGTAATACCCTAATATTTGAAGGTAAACACATGTGAAAGAGGAGATAAGTTTAGATTTTTATTAAAGAAACCCTTTAATAATGAGTTTGTTTCCTCACTAAATTGTTTAGATGCTTCAGTCCAAACACTGATATCACTCAGGTTCAGAATGTTAATTCTTGTGAATTGCTTTTTTACACACTCATACCAGCACGTTAACAAAATTAATGCTTACCTGTGGGCTCCCGTTCACCTGTGGGTGTGATTTTTTTACCAAAGACAAAAGTATGCTTTGTTATTTAAGTGCTAGACAAAGCACCTTCAAACCTGTGTTGAGCCAAACATTTCCAATGTATCAAGGGTGTTATACAAGCACTAAGTCAGGGCTGACTCCCAAAGATATCAGCTCAGAGCATCTAATTATTATTTGTCTGAAAAAGTAGGATTTCCAAGAGGAAAAAAAAGCAGCTCCCTTCTTCAGAACTGGGGGCAGGACCTGGGTATAATAGAAAACCACAGAAGAATGGAGAACCCAAGTGAAAAGCACAGAATGTGTGAGGTGTGGTGGAGGGGCTTAGTCCGGCTTGACTCCTGAAAGGCTGAGGGAATTGCTTGCATAGGTTTCTGGGTTATTACCTAGGTGTGAATTGGTGCTCATCTCCCAGGAAGGATGTCAATGACCATTTCAAAGACTTGGGGGCTTTTCTTGGTACAAATAAATAGAGATTCGTTAAAGGTGAAATTTCATGCTGAGAAAGAGCTGGATGTCAAATCTGATAGTATTGAAAAACGTACTTAAGAAACAAAATCCCTCCTCCGTGTGATTTTAATACTATCGAATAATAACTGATTACTGCAGTGTCTCAACCAAAATAGCATTGAAACGTTAAATGTTGACTACTCATATGAAAAATTGAAACATGTTCCGTATGACTACCCATATGAAATACGAAAGCAGGAATAGAAGCTCTGCATCTTGTGCACTCAAAATGCTATTGACCAAGTGAAATAGATGTATCCTTGCTTTTATGATTGTGGTAGTAAAACACTGGTTCCTCCTCTTTGACTGTGTTGTTACAGTACAGCCTAGTGACTACTAGTATATCTCACACATGTAAAGAAGGTGTTAGATAATAATGACTACAGTCCATTTCTTCTGCCCGTAATTAAAAAAAAAACTGGTGTGTTATCTTGCATCTCTCTCTTTTTCTCTTCAGTTGTACAAAGAAATAGAAATCTGTCAGAAAATCACACAGCACATTCAAATAGAGAAGTCTGATACCTCCTCTGATACTTATGGTGAGTTTCTCCTTGATTTGTTTTTATGTTTCTACCAAGTCTATTTTAGTGTGAGCAGGTTCTTGCTTGCTATCCACTGATACATCTGAAAGGCCCATTGAGCACAGTAAGAGTAGTGCATCCAATTCCTGTGCCATCCGCAGAAAGATTGCTTACCTGCCCTAAAGCAGGACAGTTTGATTTGTCGTGCACTGAACACTGTTTTCCCTGCTGCTCGAGCTTTAGGGTGTGCTGCTCTTTGATAAGAGCCACAGTGGCAGAAAGGACAAATACATTCTTGTTCTTGTAGTTCCTCAAAACACTACCTAGGGAGGTTGGGCAGCTGAGTGCCAGTGGAAAACAGCATCCTTTGCTGGTTGTGACATCTTACATGAATGCCTGCATTATGCTGTCCGGCAGCTGTCTTGGAAGGGGCTGCTTGGCCTCTTTCCTTCTGCCAGGGCCATACAGAGAGGCTCCAGGTTTTGCCCCAATGTTCCTGAGGCTGAGAGGGCTTGGCCGTAGTGCATGTGTGGCCCTCAATTTTGCCCCATAGACTTCCTGAGCCATAATCTAATGTGTTATACAGATCTGTGTGTAGAAAACAAAGCAGTGGAGGTCCTCCCTGTGTAATTTCAGCAAAATCCCTAATCTTTATGTGGGGTCAGTCATATTTCTTATTTTCAAGTATTTCAAGTTACAGACCTCCAGCCTAGTGAGTTTGTCGTTTGGTCTGGCAATTACAGTTCTGTACTGTATTTTAAAGTTATTTGTGCAACCTGCCCTGTGGGAAGCTAATGTACATCTTTTTACTATTTATCTAAATATTCTGTTTTAATGACTAGAATAATTCCAAATCCCCAAGGTGCATATTATACAGCTGCAGGCCATTTGAATATTGAGCTCAGCTACAAAGCAGTGGTGCTGACTGCAGTTTGAATATTGAACACTTAAGAAAAAAATAGGAAACAGCACAGAGATGGCTCTAGGTTCAATAATTATGCTGTGCCCAAAAGCACTGCAAGAGTTCAGGGTTTCGTGGCAATTCCTGTTTATTTCTTTCTCTTCTTTTTGAACAATAGATGGGAAAAACCCATGAAGTGCACAATCATGTCCTGTGAAATCTGTTCAGTGGCTCTGACTCTGCAGGGAGTGAATGCAAAATGCACCCCAAAAAAAGCTGCTTTTGCATTCATTGAAAGAAAATGGCAAAACTTACTTTGCCTCTAAATAGCAGCAGGATTTTTGTAATATCTGTGTGTCTCATAGGAGCAGTACTGTGTGTTTGTGTGGTACAAGTGTGTGCTGAAATAAGAGTGAGCAGGAGAGCCAAGGTAAGGTGTTGATCCCATCTTGGTGCAGAGAAAGGCTAGAGTATCTCCCGCCATCCCTTCCCGTCTTATATCTACATTGGAGTTTGTAGTTCTTTTAGTCTTTTCAGAACTAGCATTGCCATTAGGCACTTGTGCTATCCAGAGACAGATTGTGCTGCAGCACATTGACAAGCTAGGACAACACAAAGATCAGAACTTTAAAGTTTTGACATGGGTTCTTTGTAACAGGGCTGCTTAGGGATTCTTGCTTCTGGTTTTGATTTGAAAAGGACCTAAATCAGTAACATGAATGCATGGTCTCCAAGCAGCTAAGCACCTGCATAAGTCTATGTGAGCAGGGCTGCCTTTCAGTTGGGTTCTGAGCCAGCTCAGACCCTCACAGACACTTTAAACAGTGCTGGGAACAGGATCAGGAGACAGTACCTCAGCCCAGTGTGTAAAGCCCTAAGTGACTTTTTTACTCTGAGGATTACTTGTTTCTTTAGTGCACCTTTGTTCAGGACTTTACATACTTCTTCCCCATTTAAAAAACATCTGTCCAAATTCCCTGTGTCCTGATTCCTCTAGAAGAACTAGGAAAACTTTCAGTTTGAAAACGAATGAAATGAAAACTGTTAGTGACATTATGTGTTGTTCTTGCTAGTATTCCAGCTATAGCAATACTTGTAAATCATTGTGAATTTTCAAGATGCTTCATCACAGCTCTTCATTAGTCTTGACAAAACAGACTTGGTGCTCTTAATCTCCATTTAACAGACATGGTATCAAACGTAGGGAGGAGCAATGATTTCACTAAGGGTGCAGTTAAGACAGGCCAGTATAGCCTACCGCTCTGGAACAAAGATAATAGAAGTGAACAGCTGGCTGGCTTTGCAAGCTATCCCTGGTGAGATGAGAGGTCCTGGTGTCCTGGTGTCCTGGGAGGAAATAGCTGTCACTTCAGGCAGTTGCAGGTCTTTGGAGCAGCTTAAC
>VZRI01005198.1:35096-59194 GCA_013397515.1 Upupa epops | reverse complement strand
CAAAGCAGTGGTGCTGACTGCAGTTTGAATATTGAACACTTAAGAAAAAAATAGGAAACAGCACAGAGATGGCTCTAGGTTCAATAATTATGCTGTGCCCAAAAGCACTGCAAGAGTTCAGGGTTTCGTGGCAATTCCTGTTTATTTCTTTCTCTTCTTTTTGAACAATAGATGGGAAAAACCCATGAAGTGCACAATCATGTCCTGTGAAATCTGTTCAGTGGCTCTGACTCTGCAGGGAGTGAATGCAAAATGCACCCCAAAAAAAGCTGCTTTTGCATTCATTGAAAGAAAATGGCAAAACTTACTTTGCCTCTAAATAGCAGCAGGATTTTTGTAATCTCTGTGTGTCTCATAGGAGCAGTACTGTGTGTTTGTGTGGTACAAGTGTGTGCTGAAATAAGAGTGAGCAGGAGAGCCAAGGTAAGGTGTTGATCCCATCTTGGTGCAGAGAAAGGCCATCCCTTCCCGTCTTATATGTACATTGGAGTTTGTAGTTCTTTTAGTCTCTTCAGAACTAGCACTGCCATTAGGCACTTGTGCTATCCAGAGACAGATTGTGCTACAGCACATTGACAAGCTAGGACAACACAAAGATCAGAACTTTAAAGTTTTGACATGGGTTCTTTGTAACAGGGCTGCTTAGGGATTCTTGCTTCTGGTTTTGATTTGAAAAGGACCTAAATCAGTAACATGAATGCATGGTCTCCAAGCAGCTAAGCACCTGCATAAGTCTATGTGAGCAGGGCTGCCTTTCAGTTGGGTTCTGAGCCAGCTCAGACCCTCACAGACACTTTAAACAGTGCTGGGAACAGGATCAGGAGACAGTACCTCAGCCCAGTGTGTAAAGCCCTAAGTGACTTTTTTACTCTGAGGATTACTTGTTTCTTTAGTGCACCTTTGTTCAGGACTTTACATACTTCTTCCCCATTTAAAAAACATCTGTCCAAATTCCCTGTGTCCTGATTCCTCTAAAAGAACTAGGAAAGTTTTCAGTTTGAAAATGACTGAAATGAAAACTGTGTTGTTCTTGCTAGTATTCCAGCTATAGCAATACTTGTAAATCATTGTGAATTTTCAAGATGCTTCATCACAGCTATTCATTAGTCTTGACAAAACAGACTTGGTGCTCTTAATCTCCATTTAACAGACATGGTATCAAACGTAGGGAGGAGCAATGATTTCACTAAGGGTGCAGTTAAGACAGGCCAGTATAGCCTACCGCTCTGGAACAAAGATAATAGAAGTGAACAGCTGGCTGGCTTTGCAAGCTATCCCTGGTGAGATGAGAGACCCTGGTGTCCTGGGAGGAGATAGCTGTCACTTCAGGCAGTTGCAGGTCTTTGGAGCAGCTTAACCGTTGTGTGTGAGCACCTGAAGTCCAGGTCATGTAAAGAGGACAGAGCAGAGAATTTCAGGGAAGGCTCACCTGGGAACATTTTGTAGTGTTTCTACACCCACCAGTGTGCCTGTCATAAGTGGCACTCCTGGAGCATCTGACCTTGCCAGTGTTAGATTTGTCGATGTGACACTGTTGCTGATGCCTGGACACATATATTCTTTCCTCTTTTCACTGATACTAGGCTCTTTGCAGAGGTTTTGGTTAGGAATCAGGGCATACCAGCAGTAAGAACCTGTGGTTTCCATCTCTGGTAGGTACAGGGAACATAAAGGCACTTTAGTTAGCAGCTATGTTTCAGGGAGGTGTGGTAATGTTCTGGAGGTGGATTTGTTCTGGTGTTGTGCTGTTTTTTTATGAAGCCATGTGCAGTCATAGATGAAGACTTTTGTTCTCCTGTCATCAAAACTTTGCAGTAAAGGAAAGGGTCTGCCTGGGTCACCACCCATCTCTTCACATCTGTGTTTCAGAGTCCATGCACAGTTTGATAATAATCTGTTTGGCAGTGATGCCAGCTTATGCAATCACTGTCATTTCCACCCACTCCTGCCCTTCCTTGCATGCAGTGCTGGTACACGTGTTTTTGTGGAGCACCTGGAGAATTTAGCCAGACGGAAACTGCTTATTGGTACCGTACATGTGTCTAAGCAAACTACACAGACACGCTCACACATTTACTCATATGTACATGTGCATATATATATGTGCAATACATGTATGCCTATGTATCTATATACACACACAGACACTTGAATGAGATATTTCCCATGTGGATTAAACTCATTGACATCAGCACTGCATTGGGACAGGAATGCTGCTTCAAATTATTTACAGGATCCAGCCACATACATGTACAGAAATAAATCAATTTATCCCTACCTGGGGTATGGTCACATATCCTCTCTGCGGAGGGGTTAAGTGTGTTTGTGAGATCACCATTTCAAGGCTATTGCTAATTTCTCATATCTTAAAGGTGGTGACAACACATGTAGTTGCTCCCTACACTCATTCTGCTCTGGGGTGGTTTTGCTTTTTTTTAATGAAAAATTAATTAAAAAGCAACTGCACCTGCTTTGACAGATTGGAGGAGGTGTAGGTATTCTGGAGAATGGGCGCTTGGATCTACTTGAACATGCTAAGTCTTCATAGTTAGCCACAGCAAGAGCTTGAGTTGCAACTCAGCCTTGCTTTATTCGTGTGGTATTTGACTGCAAAACAACATTGCAGTTGCAAAAGAGTGCTGACTCGAACTGCAATCTTAAACATGCTCTACTGTGCTTTTGGTTAAGGATTTTCCAGGTAGGCTTTGCAGTCGTGATTGCCAATAGTTAATTTTTTTTACTGCCGCTGTTTTGTTTAGTCAAGACTTTCTGCCAAAGTTGGTGTGTTGAGTGAGCTTCACAAATTTCATTTTATTCAGTCTGGGGAGCTCACATTCAGATTCCAAGTAGCTCAGTAAGTCACAAAGGTCCATATGCTCCTCACTTCTAGGCTGCCACATTCTTCCCCCTCCTTTCTTTTAAGAGATGGATAAAAAAATAACTTCTCATCCATAAGCACCAACTTGAAGTGAGTCCTAAAATCAGAATAGGCTCAGCACATCTGCTTCCTCTTGTGTGGTGGCTGATTCTATGTCAAACAAGTGTCTCCCCCAGAGATTTGTAAATGTTTTTCTGGTTGGAAAAAGAGAGAGCAAATGGTTGCCTACACTCATTTAGGAGGTAATGAAGTTTCAGAAAGGCAAATGTTCTGCTTTAGATAACTCTCAACAGTAAATAAACAACCCCTATTTAATCAAGCACATTGTATTTCCTTTGCACATTTTTATCTTACACGGTGTCAAACACAAACAGGCAAGAAAATCACCAAACCCAGTATAACAGTACCATTTGCACTGTTTTAAATTAAGGCTGTGTCACTACTTCCATTAAAAGGTCAGTTTATGGGTCTCTCACAGAGCTATAAAATGTGCAGTGAGCTGAGACTTAGCAAATAACAGGTCGTGCCAGAAGCAGCTGAGAATAGAAAGGGGGAGAAGGGGAAGTGGCATTTTTACAAATTCATCCAGCCCAGGAACAAAAAAAAAGTGAAAGCTGGCATTCTGCTTTAGCAGGCTCTGTTAGCCTTGTCTGAGTTCAGGATGTCATAGCTCTCCGTTTCCTGGCTTTTGTCAGTCAGGGTCAAAAACCATGTCTCTGTGCAGCTTTTGTCTGCAAGCAGCGAAACTTCTTGAAGTGACCTTTTGTGGCAAGAGAATTGGAGGTCTGTTCCAACATTTTGCAGCTGTGGTATCTTCAAATAAAACTGTAGATGGTTTATATATAAAACTCAGAAATTCAGTTCAGTCTTTTGTTGAAGCCATTTCCATTGTTTTAACTTTCCTTTTACATTTGTAAAGTTTATGGGAAAGGAGAAGAGAGGAATTCCCAACTGCCTTCTACAAGGACAGCACAGCCTTCCCTGTGTGTAATACATACAGTTGTTAAGACACACTGGAAGTGATTGGCCTTTTCTAACCATCTAACTGGGTATCTCACTAGGTTTCTCTCTGTCCTCGGTGGAAGAAGACGGGGTTCGTCGGCTGTATGTGAATGGCGTCAAGGAGACAGGCTTAGCTTTCAAGAAAGGTAAAAGACTTTTTCAAAGTGCTTTTGATATCATTTGTTTGGTCTTCATACAGACCATGAGCTTGTTGGAGTGGTAGCTTTATAAACACGCCCAAACAGGGTCCTGATCAAAATGAGTTGGAATCTTTTGCCAAGAATATAAGATACTGAGTACCTTGGTGTATACCTTGGTGTTGGCTGAATAGTCAACTTCGTTTAATTGTGAATTGCTCTATATGTAGCATGGTCAGCATGTCTTTTGCAGCTAGAAACAAGAGCAGGGGGCCCTCTCAAATCAGTCACTAAAAGATAAATGGATGTAGTAGAAGTTATTGCTGTTCAGGCAGTCACAGTATGGGCTGGTCAGGGAGCCAGATAGCTGAAGCCTACACAAATTTTAAAGTGTACGACTGGGAATGTGAAGAGTGAGAAGACTCTTATCTCTTCATAACCCATCAGTGTATGCATAGGCCTCAAAAACACATTCAGAGTTTTCTTGGTGAGTAGTTACATGTTTTTTCAACAGCTTATTCAACAGTTAGCTGTTGCCAAAAGCAATTGGGGCTGGTCACCCCTGAACTGCTCCAGTCCTCAGCCTTATCTTGACTCTGCCCCTCTGCTGGGCTTATTCAACTCACTGTTCTGATAGAAGACTCCTATGGCAGAAGTGCACAACTAGTTTTCTGACCCACCAGCAAATGGAGTTGGCTTGCATTAAAGTGAGGCAAGTTCCAGATGTGGCACAGTGGAAGGATAGAACTGTGCAGATTGAAACTGGAAAGCAGGGAAGGCCTGCCACCTCTGGCTGTGAGGAGCCTGGAGTTTCACTCAGCTGTAACCTCTAACCCTACCTTAAGAAAACCACATAGGTGGGTTTGGAGGCTGCCGCATATGTCTGTTAAACTTGAAAACCTCATCTTTCTCTTTCCTGTCTCTCCTCACCCCATCTCAGCTGCATGCGATACCTTGGCTGAACGAAGTTCTGCATCCACATGGGGTGGCAGTGGGGGGGCAGCTTTCTGCTAGCCTGTCAAGGGTAAATAAAACCCTGTAGGTTTTCTCTGGGGAGCAAAGAGGGTATGACAGTGCAGGTGGGGATGTTTTCTGCTGCGATTCCTTGTTTTGCTTTTAGTTAATGTTTGAACAGCGATTGAAGTGAATGCATGAACACAGACTGCCTCCTGTGGGGCTAAAATGCTAAAACATACTTTCAGTGGTAATGTTGCTCTTCACAAATGATATGAAAATCTCATTCTGTGTCAACAGTACCTGGCAGGGTATTGCGACAAGATACACAGAGTTAGCAGAAAGTGGAAAGGAAAACTCTCTTCCTCTTATTATTTACAAGCTTGTTTGTGCTTGACTGAACTTCCTATAGTAAGTCTAAACAGATGAGACACAGTATTTAATATGAAATCTTTTCTCCAATTAGAAAACTTAAATTTTACTTCTAATAACTTTTATGATTTAGGGGTTTTTTCCCTCCTGTTGGTCTGTGTCAGACAGGTTGTTGTTGGAATTTGAAGTGCTTGATTGTACTGGGCTAGGCATAATGTTTTATCCCAAGTGATCCAAGGATTTATCCCAAATGAGTCCCAAGGATTACAAAGAGTAAATGAAGCCCCAGATATGATGTTTATGGTAGCAGGCATATTGATGTGCTACCATTATGACATGGCATCACTAAGTAGATAAATGAATTAATGTGAAGTGCTTACTTGCCTTGTTTTGTCCTTATTTTAAATACAATTTTACAGTCCATTTAGTTTGTAGTTATTCCATCTAGTTCATTGTACTGTCTGCAAAACTGTATGCCATGCTGCAGTTCCTGGGCACAATTACAGGCATTTAGAAAGATCTCAATTTTCCTAAAGGAGACTGAAGCTCTTTAGCCTCATCTCTTGAATGTTTATTTCTTGAATGTGGTAATCTGTCTCCTGAAGGATGCTGCTGAGCTCTGCTTGAAGCTTGGGGTCATCAAGTCAGGCCTTAAAGGGCGACATCCTTTGCATGATTCGTGATTGCCCAGCCAGAGGACTGCATGGCATGAGGGCACATGTTCCCACGGAGCAGCCCT
The DNA here is from genome assembly GCA_013397515.1 of Upupa epops. NCBI lineage: Eukaryota > Metazoa > Chordata > Aves > Bucerotiformes > Upupidae > Upupa > Upupa epops. The sequence continues at coordinate 53,112 of VZRI01005198.1, read as the reverse complement.
TTCAATCCTGTAATTTCCAGGGCTGAAACCCTGTAAATGCCACGATGGTGGCTGGGGTGTCATGGTGGTCATTGCAGAGTATGTGCCCAGCAAGAGGGCCCCTAAGGGGATGCCTGTGGAGGTAGGCAGGAGCAGCTCCAGTGGTCAGGGCTGTCAGCCCCGTTGTGCTCTGACATGCTGCTGCCTTCCTGACCCTGAAGATTGTTTGGGATTAAACACTGGTCTAGTTTGCTGATGTTAGTTAATAAGTGGCTCCAGCTGGCTGAGGGGAAGGTCAGGTTTCCTGCAGCACCTCAAAGGGTTGCATGTCATCTGTCACTATCTCTGAAGTGAGTGGGAGTCAGCTGTTTCCTCTGCAGATCCCCTTTTCCCTTGGGCACTGGTGCTATAAATAGCTCCCAAAATCATATTAGAAAAAAGTAAAATGACTAATCTACCAAGTACTAAAATTTGTGTTTCACAGATTTAGATAGGGCCAGGGACGAGGCTATCTGAAGTCCTATACTGTCCACCCTGGAAATACTTTCTCTCCTCCTGGGTGTATGGCTAGGTGACCACTTCTAGTGAAAGCCTTCACTGATATGGGAAGTTAAAAGTAAGAATGAAGGTCCAGCTATTCTATCTCAGTCCTCTACGCAGTACCTCACAAGTCTGACTCTGTCCTTCAGTGTAAGGGGGGAGGGACTTTATGCAGGGGCTAGTAGTGATAGAATGAGTAGTAATAGCTTTAAACTGAAAGAGGGTAGGTTTAGATTAGATTTAAGGAGGAAGTGTTTCACAGTGAGGATGGTGAGGCACTGGGACAGGTTGCTCAAGGAACTTGTGGATGCTCAATCACTGGGAGTGTTCAAGGCCAGCTTGGATGGGGTTCTGGGCAGCCTGATCTAGTGAGACCTGTCCCTGCCAATGGCAGTGGGGTTGGAACTTGAAGATATTTAAGGTCTCTTCCAACTCAAACTGTTCAGTGATTCTGTGTTGTATAGAGGGGCTGGTATTATACTGGTTGTTCCCTTGCAGAGTGATGGGAAGAAAAAAGTGATACCTAGTTGCTGATACCTTGCAAATGCTGGCACCATGGTGTACCAGCCTGATAATTGGTCTCACAGAAGTCCATCAAAATTCAATATCATTTTTAGTCAGAAATGGGGATTTTGTGTCTAGACATAACACTGGCACTTCATAAACACTCAGCTGAGCTCCTTGCTGTCTGTGGGTAACAGAAATGTTACTGTGTGAGTCTTACCTGTTTATTTCTTCTGCTGCAGGCCTGAAAGCTGGTGATGAAATTGTGGAGATTAATAACAAATCTGCTGTGGATCTGGATTCAGCTTTGCTGAAAGATGCCCTTGTTCAGCCTTCACTGTGTCTCACTGTGCGTACCTATCCTGAGATAGAAGAAGGGCAGAAACTAATATTGCCTCCACCACGTCGCTCGGAAAACCCATCTGATTTGAGTGACAGCACATTGGCATTTGCTGGGAGCAACCAAGGTGAGCAGTTCAATGTAGAAATTACCAAGAGGAGGATTTACACTTAGACCATGCTAGTGTAGTCACGTTGATCCTGCATCTATCTTCCATGGTAGAAGTGAGAGAAATTACAGTGTGAGTGTGCTGGGCAGATAATACATGGCCCTGCAGCTCTGGAAGCTGTAAGGAGTAATCTGAGGTAGCAGTGAAGGATGGCTGTGTACACAGTTAGGCTGTGAAACATGTGTCATTACCCAGTGCTTGTCACATCGTTGAACTGTGCCTGCAGCAAGTCACAGAACAAATTGCTCATTTCTGGGATGCTCAGGATTTGCCCATGGGGTATATGTGTGGCAGGAAAGGATGATTCTCTGTGATTAGCCAAGAGTGCAAGAGTCCTGTGTGTTTGATGAGATGCATAAGTAACTCACAAGTTCAGGTATGGACTGACATTACAGCCAAACATGTCTAACTGGTCCCACAGCGCACTGTGGGCACCATTCTTGCCTATGACCCTGCCCTGTTCAGAGAACAGAAATTCAATCCCTAACCAAGTGTGAATTGTTTGCCACTGTTTTAGCTTCCTGAACCAGCTGAGATGGACAAGCACCCCTGCTGGGATAAGAGAAATGCAGAAGAGTAGGGCCCACCTCCCTGGCAGTTGCTGGCCATTAGTTCTTTTGTTGGGAATTGCACCAGAATAAGGGAAAAGCTCCTGCACCATGTCTCCTCTTAGTAGCCTGCTTAGTCAAGTCTGTTCTAAGTGCTCCTAAGTCTGTTCTAAGTGCTCAAAACTGGTAAAGGATAGTGGATGTAGTGCTTGCTTTAGGGTTTTGGAATAAAGTGTAACACAGGAGAAATGAATTGAATGGCCTGAAAGAAGTAGTTTCTAGGTAATCAAGAGTATTCTGAGCTGAAATGACTTTTGACTTTGAATATGTCAAAATACTTTGTTTTCTCCCCAGAGTAAAGGTTTCAGAAATGTCAAAATAATGGCTTTGACAACTATGAAAAATATTCAGTTTGGGCATTTGGAATAAAAAAGCTGGAGTAGGAGCAGGGCTGTTAAAGTGAACCTTCTTCCAGGATGTGTGATTGCTGCAGTCACTCAGTGCAGGGTCTTCTGGAATGATTCTGGGTGGCAAACTGGAGCTAATCTAGGAGAAATGTGAGCCTATTAGCATAGTGCAGAGATGGAGCAGAAGAACCCCAGTGAGAGTTGGTTTGGGCACAGGACCAAGCTGACTTGTGTCTGCCTGCAAAGGGTCAAGGTGGTACAACCCTGCCTTTCAGCGTTGCTGGATGCTGCTTAAAATAGTTACTGAAAATGATCTAGCCAAAATGCTATTGTTCAGGTGAGGGGAATGTGTAGTTGGGAAAGGGAAAGCTGGACCCCTAGTCTGCCTTTAGGGAGAGTAATATTCATAGTGAGTGGAATAAAGTGAACCAGAAAGCTTAAAAATTGCTTATTACACATGCCTGTGAGGGGACTGATAAAAGCAGCCTCATGTAAGATGTGGAGTAAACCTTCTGAAGCAGTTATAATTAGACAGTTTCAGAAGAATATTTTCCCCTTTTAATTTTCATTGAGCTTTTCCTAATTAGGTGTTTGTGCTGAAAAAACCAAGCTCATCTTGTATGTTTTTATAGCTGGCCACAAGATGCCCCCATTTCCCACTTAACACTAGCTCTGGGCACGCCTCATCCTTTTGTCCTTGCCTGTGCATTTTTCAATGAAACCCCGAGTGCTGAGTGCTTGTACTCCGATTTTTCACTGGAGTATTAGCCCTGGGTACAAAGAATTGGAAACTGGGCCTTTTGTTTATGCAACGTAGTGATTTCTCAGGCAGAGCAATCACATTTTGTTACGTGGTCTGGACAGCTAGTCTCAACAAGCAGTTCCTCTGCCGCTGCCTGTTCTCTGCATCATTATTTCGAGGATTTTAGAGGGGTCCTTTTCCTTGCTGAGTATGAGCCAGTTCATTACTTACCAAATATGTCTGAACAGCATAGCATTTTCCTTTTAACATTTTCCACTAATAACGTTGCATCCCCATGTGAAATGACACAGGACAAGGTTGATAGAGATGTCATGGCAAAATCAGACCTCCTGCCTCTGCAGCTTTGTAGACATGACTTCCTTTGTGCTGCTCTCAACTCAAATCATGTATGTCCTTCTTTGTAAGCGCCTGAGCTGGGTTTTTGTGGTTATTGTAGTGGAGTGGAGCAGCTGCTTGTTTTTCCATGTCCTGCAGCAAGATGTGCACTGTCTGGTAGGTCAAAGCACCTCCTTAAATAGTTCCCCAGGACTAGGGTAAGCTTCAGGGCTTCCTTTTCCCTTCAGCTTTCTGTCAGTACAGCTACTCTTCCTTTTTGTTGTGCTGTAGTCAGCTCCTTTTGCTCTGTATTTCAGGCACCAGGTAACACAGAAGCTAGAGGTCTCTTAACATTTTCTTTCCTTCAAAAGATAGGAAACCCTGCGGTGGGAATAGCCTTTATTCATCCTTAGGTGAGGAGCAATACTTCTCTAACCAACAGAAGCAACACAGTGCTGATCAGCAGACATGCAGGTGTCTCTGGCAGCTTCTGAAAGCGCCTGCATTTGCCATATGATACACACCTCTGAAGAATGGCATTAAGATGGTGTTTCAAGCCCAACAATGCTTGAATTTAGGATGACTTAGCCTGAGGTAGGAGTGAAATCAAGGATCTGCACTCTAGTGTGTGATTGGGAGGCAGGTCTTTTGATCTTCCCCATCTATTTCTATTTAGTTATTTGTAGAAGACAGTGTTGTACTGAAGCCTTGCTTCTTTTGGCCCTGTGCTTTTTCCAGGATAAGTTATCTAAATCAGGATCCATGTGACATTATGAAACAGGGCACTTGCTTTTATGTGGGAGATTATGGTTGTATCTTAGACTTTTGGTCTCAACTCTGTTGTTTCTTGTAGAGAGCAGTCAAGTATGAAATACCCACTGACCCATTTAACTTGTGTCCTTGTTGGTTACTGGCAGTATGGCTGGCTAGGTAAATCAACTCAGTGCTTTCTGTTATGTGCTTTTTAATAGCATGCAGATTTTTGCTTCAGTCCTGAAGTAATATAGTTCCCCTGTAGAGCAGTGGGATGAAACATTGTTGGGCCAGAGTGCCAGCAGGTATAAATCACCTGTAGGCACATCCATTCTCCAGAGATTTTGTCTGGTTGACCGGTCATGCTGATGTCCTGTCATTATCTTCTTCACTAGCAAGTCTTCATGGACCGTGAAGGCAGCAAAGGGTAGTTTGGTTTTTTTTTGTGCAAGGCAAATCATATTGTGTGTTTTCAACAGCAAAATGTTATGTTACATTTTTAAGGCAGTCCTAATGCCTTATTATTCAGCGTGAGGTCTTCTAGGAGCAAAGTGAGGCTGTATTTCTGGGAGTCAGCCTGCCTGAAGTGGCATGCCAGTGCTCCTGTTAGTTAAGTCTCTTACTGTGTATCTTGAGGGTGGGGTAGAGCAACAGACCAGCTCTGTGCCAGCAGTTTCTTCATTGTGTTTACTTAACAGTTATTCTTGAAATTATTTGGGATTTTACATCTTTAAACAATGTGAAAAATACCATCTTTAGTACGATACATGCTTTCACCTAGAAATTGGTGCTGCTTCAGGCTTGCAGAACCACAAGTTTTGTTCCTTTCATCTATTGTTTTTCCTGGCTTTTGGTCTTCTTCTAATGCTGTCTGCATAAATCTGGTCGAGGAGGACTAGCTCTCATTCTGTCTGGAGTCCCACAGCACGTATTTCTAATTGCCTTAGAGGATCAGTGAGAACTGCCTTCCTGCCACATCAGGAGTGTACCTTCTTCCCATTCTGCTCAGCTCCATCCAGGGTGTGAGAGGGGCTAAAAGCTGGGGCATTGCACCTCCCCAAAATCATAAAGAAGATAGTTTGTTATTAGAAGATGATTTGGGAATGGAGAGTAGTATCTATATTTGTTTGTGGTATCTCTGTAATTCATTACCTTTTTTAGCTCTGGGTAGAGTGACGTGCTCCTGTGTTTTGGAGGCCTCTATCATACAGAATAGCTATGAGACATCTCTATTACCATGCAGAATATATAAGCGATGTTTTAAAAAAGTATAGTTCTGTTATGAATAGGTTTATTAATATTCTAGCTATGAAGCAGCTAGGTACATTTAAGGAGTGTATTATTTTGTCATTCAGAAAGGAAGACAACCAGAGAACGAAGTTAACACACATACTGAAGACTATGGTATGAAAACAAGACAGACTTTCGTTGGGCTAAAAGAATGGCTCCTGTTTTTCATTCCATCCTCATCCTGTCACAGATCCCTGTAGGCTAAGTAATGTGGATTTCAGAACAAGCTGAGACTAACAGTAACCTTAATTTCTTCAGGGTTATTTTCCTGAGGCAGAAAACTAATATCTTTTGTAGCATGTTAAAATAATTGTGTTATCATTCAATCCTTGATGTAACTGTTCCAAGGGCATTTATTACTGTAGCAGTCTGATGGTCCTGCATATAATTAATCAGAGACACATGGAAATGCTGTTCACAAGATCATTCTGATAAAGTTTAAAGCTCAAGGTTTTTGCCTCAGTCTGAATTGCATTCAGAGGTCTTATTCCTGGCCTAGCTAAAACCTGCCCGAGTTTCTGTTGAAATAAGCAGGGTGGTTATTCACACATTGATTTTTGCACACTGAGGCTTTAGTTTTCTAACCTTTCCCAGTGTAGCTGCAGTGACCATCCCTGTAGTTGTAGTCTATATTCTCGCGGTGTTGCCGCTCCCCCTGCTGGCTTGGGTCTCAGAACGCTACTTGCAGTAGAAAATGATGCCCATGTCGCTGGTTTCCAAGGTTCCCTGAGCACATGCTTCATTTTTACATCTATGAAAGCTCCTGTTTCTTCTAAAGGGAGTACATATTACATGTGTTTTGCTAGGTCCTGACCCAAGGAGCTTGGAAATTCACCATGATGCAGTTGGTACAGGGAAGATTGCGTTGAATCTGAAATTTTCTCAAGGAAAGTGAAGGAATGGAATGACATTCAGCATAGATTTTACTATATTTGCATAATTTATTGCCTAATTGAAATGTAAGGGGAAGCAACAGAGTTCTGTCAAAAGGAAAAGAGAATTATGAGGCTTGCTCTGTAGCTGTCCAGGAAAGGCAGAGTTCTGCAGTTTGTTCCCATGCTGTTCTTTGGTTACTCTGTTGGCTGTAACTGTGGTAGTTCTAGTTGAGTTTACAGGTCTTTGGAGATATTTTCAACTCTGTGGGTCTTTCCAATGGAACAGAATACCCCAGTGTAAAAATGTTATTTTCTTCTTTTATGTTTCAGTATTTCAAAGCTAACCAAAATCCTTCTAAAAAAGAAAAAAATGCACGCTTACCTTTTTTATTGTGGATTTATAGGTGAAGTTTAATCTCCAATAAAAATTTAATCTGAGAGACAGTTCTGTAACGATTTCTATTAAAATTGTTCTGTTTATGACAGATTCTATTCTGGAAGGTACGCCATTGTCCTTACAGGGTCGTTCCCCAGCAGCATTTAGAAGGAAAAGTTTATGTTTAAGGAAGTTGGTGAATGGCCCAACTGAGTGATACCCTTGTCTTTTAAGACAGCAGTCAGACCTGAGCCATGGAAAGCATTTGGCCATTGGTATGTTCTCAGTACTTCCACAAGAGCACAGACATGTCATTGTCTTAGGTGGCATTCTGTATTTCTTCTGTGATTTCAGCGTGGATGGGGGTTGCTCCCTATTTCCCACTGAAAGTGATTAAGCACTCACTGTATTTGACTTCCAGTACCACTGAGTTTCACTTAGTAGGAATGAGCACAATGCACCTTTTGTGGAGATTTTTTTTGCTGGTGGTGGCAGGTGGGCAGTGAATGACACAGGGCTGAACTTCTTGGTCCCTGACTCTTCCTGGCTGAGTGCAGCAGCCCTAGAGCTCTGCCTCATGCATAGAGCAAGGAGTTGTGTGGGGCACTGAGATGTGTAAAACAACCTGCTTAGGAGTGTGGGGCACCTTAAAGCTACAAACAAAAGGTGTTGACCATCTAAGCAAGTTGCTTCTAGCCTAGTGTGCAGGCAGCTGGCAGATGGCTAGCCTTACCAGCACTTCCCCGTTGCTGCTATTATGAGGACTAAATTCAGTATTGCTGGTTGCACATCCTTGGAAATAAGACATTCAGATGCATCACTTTCTGATTTGTGTGCTGCTTTCTGTGCTAGTAGGATGTACATCTCTGAACTTTGCACCAGAGCTTGGCTAGGAGTATTTATTTCCACTGCATTGAAAAAAAGAGCTGGCACCAAGAAGCAGGCATTAAAACCAGTACCAAATATTGTGAAAGTCTCATTAAAAAATCTCAAGCAACAGCAACCCTGCAAATTTGAAGCACCAGCTGTGGAAAATTTTAGCCAAGAGTTGGCATGGTGCTTTAACTTTATGCAATTCCTCAGCACCTTTGCTTCAGTAGTATAAAACTTCCTTTGATTTTGTTAGCTCTAGCCATAAGCAGGAGTTATTTAATGGGCATTGATCATAATGTCACATACATCATACAGCTGAGGCAGCTTGGGAGATTGTATGACCTCTGTCGGCACAGATGGCCACATGAATTTGCCCCCTTTTTCCAGCTGCTTTTTGGATTTGTCTTTGTAATTCTTTAAGTGAGGATGATGCATTATCATACCTAGCAAATGGTAAGGGTTGGGCAGAGTTCAGGTGCTGCAGAAGGAAATGAGCACGTTGTCCTCAGAGCTTTTTGCAGAGCTAAATAAAGATTTACAGGGCAAAAATAAAATGATGTAATGTACCTGACAGAAATGGGACAGTAACTGGAAGGCATTAAAAGGCAGGAACGTGCTGCATTACTGAACTGATTGCCTGCATTTAACCACCAGCAGATAAACCTGCTAAAGTTGACGTTGGCGTTGGCAGCTTAAGACATTAGAAATACCGTGAGCACATGTACTGTGTGACTGCTCATTAAGGCTTAAGTGAAAGATTGCTGGCTATCGGGTAAAAGTGTTTCTACTGCAGGAAACAGATTAAGTGGTGTTTTAATATACAGGAAAAGAAAAAGTGGTAGCTTAAAAGCAAAAACCAAAACCCACAAACAAACACTGTTTGCCTTGGATCGGGGTGAGAAACAGCTGTGAAATGTATTCCACACAGCTTATAATGGGAAGTTAATTGGTGAAAAAGCAGAGAACTACCCAAAATAAATGATGACACATAGTACATTTTTTCTGTATATTTTAATGGATAGCTTAACAGTTTTAGCATTTTTTTTTCACATATTAATAGAGATCAGAAAGCAAATAGTCCAAATTGATGAAATCTGGGCACGGCTCAGAAAACTTAACTTCTTACTGAAAAAGCACTTATTCAAGTAGATTTTGTGTTTCCAAACAGCCTCTTCAGACACACAGAAAGGTAAACCCTGTCTTTTCAGAGCAGAGGCACGTCTTCCAGAAGCACATTGCCAAACCACCTTTCATGTCCTTCTAATTTCATTCAATGTCCAATGCAGTTCCATTGCAGTATGCAGAACATGTTCTGAATGTATTTATGGAGTTCTGTATTTGCTTTTTTTTTTTTCAAATTGCTTTCAGAGTGAACAAAGTGGAAATCTTGTACGGTCCTGTAAATTGTTTATGATGATGGTGGCTGACAGCTTGTAGGGACAGCACCCAAAAGCTGAGTACTGAGGAATGCAGTCCTGAGTCTGCCTTAGATACAGAGAACCTTACCCATATGTTTGCACATGGATGTGTTTGCACACTAACACTGTGTGTTAACACAGTGCTGCTGAGAAAAGGAAGAGTAGTTACTTTTCAAGTGCAGTGAAGGGGCAACAGATTTTTTCTTATACATTTAGGAAACATGTTTCTTAAAGACTGTAATTTCTATGTCATAAAGTATACCTAACTTGAGTATAAATATAAATATACTAGATATATGTAATCACTGGGTTTGTTTTTTTTTTAAACCTCTTGATTTTACAGCAGCCATTTTCTCTGAATTTAAAAGACCATCCTCACTACTACAGCCTTTTCTGGCCAAACCACACTGTGTTTAAATGAAATATATCAGTGTAATAGATGTGTGTTACTGTCGCTGTGCCTTGCTGTCTAGACAAATTTACGTGACTTACCTAAATTGAAACGTCTAATTGAAAAATAGGAAGTAACATGAGAGTCAGCATGAGACTCACATAGAAGTAGTGCTGATCTGATGTGTTAAATCACTGTGAATCTTTGTAAAGCACCCATCTTTCAACCTAGTAGCGAATAGGAGAGGATGGGTACTGGACCATGTGTGCTGACACCATGGTAGTGTGTTGTTGGATTTCTTCTATTTGTAGGGCTAGAAAACAAAAAAAAAAGCAAAACCACACTGGTTTGGAAAAAAAATTGTATTTTGCTATGGAAAAGTATCCATTTTCCACTAAAATGCTTAAATTCTTCATGCTAACAGTAAAACTAAAAATTATGTTAATGCAGTCTCTTGAGTCTTGGGTTTTAAAGGTGAGGTTTTTCCATATTGCTGCATCCACTGAATTTTGATTAGGCTTTTCTGCATTACTTGAAGAATAATCACAATGGAATAAAAAGGATAATTCCCGATGGGTCCTGTTCGTGGAGCAGGATGCAGGCAGTAAGACATACTCTGAAACCACTCTTCCCTCTCCAGCCCTAGAATTGGCATCACAGAAAGAAATCTTGCTTACGGACTTGAGGGGAGGAGAAGGTAAAGGTAATCTCAGTGCCTCTACTGAGGTGCCATAAAGTATCTGTTTATGCTGACTTGGAGGTGTCAGCTGAGATTCCCGGCAGCAGTCACTGCTTATTACAATTTACCATAGCTTGAAGTTGAATTAGAGGAAATCTGTTTTTTCTGGTTAAAACTGGCTAAGGTGCAGTAATACAACACCTTAACTGCTATTTGATTCAATCAGTGAGATTCCCACAAAAGTTATTTGTGCACAGAGCTCTCAGGCTGGGACTAGTTATCTTCTTCCTTTTGGCACTTGCAGATGATTAATAATTTACTTATAAGGTGTTGCAGAGGATTTATTAGCTGTATCAAGAGCTTCATCTTGGTATAACATAGTTGTTGCCAGGTACTAATGAAAATGAAGTTCAGTTTCAAGTTAATGAAATAGACTCATAAAAACTGTTAAAAATGAGGTTTCTCTCCTTAAAAATGAACAGAGAAACTCAGTAATGGGTGTGTAAGGCCAAGACAGTAAGTAATTTAAATCATCATGTTGACTTAACTCAGAGGAAGAGTTGCTTCTTGGGATGGAAATAAAACCTGGGAAACAAGTTGCTTCCTGGCACAGCCTGCCTGTTCACATGCTCTTTCTATTTGAAACCACTATTTCTATTTATACACTAAGGTATAAAGATAGGCAACTGGTCACCAGTCAAGAAATTAATGCTGAATGCAAGAATTTCAATGTGGCATTTTAGTTTTGTCTCCAAACTAGTAGTTTCCAACTGGAAGTGTGTTTAGCCATAACCTCTTCATTTTTACTCCTATAGTTAAATCTCGTCCCTGCTGTAAACTGAGGTAGTCAATCCTCTGAAGTCCTTGAGTGCCTCTGGCACAATTACGTCTTGTTGGGTCTGCAGGATGGGGCCTGACCCTCTGTGGGAACTCCCTGTCTGTGGTGCCCAGCTTTGTGAAATTTTGGAAATTACAGTTGCATTTTCACACACCTCTCCATTTTAGCAGGGCACTCGCTTTGTGGCGACGCAGACAGCTCTGTTGAAACAGCTCCAGAGGAGGCAGAAGCACAAGACTTGGAGTCATCTGATGAAGCCAATAAGCTAAGCAAGGTGAGAAACTTCGATTTTTCACATGATAAGGAAAGTGCAGTGCACTTGCAGATGTGCTGGCTTCTCAGCTGCGCATTAAAGCATCTTTCCTGGGCAAATGCTAATCTTACTTTCAAGGTGTTCATGGATGATACTGAGCATAACAAATTGCAGCTTTGATTCTGGCACATTGCTACCTCTTCAGCAAGACACATGCCCCTTTTTCCACATTTGTTCACACTTTTGGTATCTTGTGATAATATTCCAACATAGTTTTTAAGCGGGCTGGTTTGTCACCTCCCTTCCCAGAATAGGGCAGCTAAAACAGGAGATCACATAGTGCATTTCTCAGCATATAGGGAATTTAAGTTAAGTGCTATTTCCTTAAATCAGTAGGATAGCACATATGCGCGCGCACACATACATACAGTTTTAAATGCAAACTAATTATAGCCAATCTACTTTAACTTGAAGCAAAACTCTGCAATTATAGCTTAGAGGTTGTGAAATGGATTGCCAATTGCTATCTATTAAAGGATGGTTTTAGCAATGGTTGGTAGTTTGTGCTGGGAAGCTTCACACAACATTAGGTCTGATGATTAGTGGCCTTTGAGGCAGCAATAAAGGGAGATTATTTTAAAGGTACTGGTTGCTTTTAGGTATTCATTGCAATGGTGATGGTGAGATCTTACAGCTGTTTTCCAACAAAATGAATGATCTAATGAGAATCAGTTCTCACTTTTGTGCTTATAAACAGGTGTGGGTTTTTTCTCAGCTCTTTGTTGAACTAAAATGTGTTACAGTGAGCTATGATCTGGTTCCTGTGCTATTCTACTTGTCATTGTAGCAAAAGGAAGGAAAAGACCTTGGTCTCTTGTTTCCTGATCTCTTATGTCATCCTAGCCTGCAGTTTTGTCTTTGATAACCAGGCAGTGGAAGTCAGATAAGAGAAAACATTCCTATGCATGAAGTATACGCAGAGCTTGCTTGCAGAGAAGGCAGTTACACGTACAGTTTGTTTCCAGGTTTTATAATGGAGCCTTTACTTGTAAGTGCAAAGAATTTCTTCTGCTGTAAGTGTTTGTTGATACTTTGGGATGTTTAACTGCAAATATATGAGATTTTAATATGATCTGACAAGAGCCTCTTCTGGTAAACATTGAGACTGCCGAAGAGCACTGAGCATAACTTACTGAGTGCTCTGTGTTTGCCATAGCTTTTGATTTCTGAACTGTGTGACAGGCAGCGGGGTTCCATTTTGCATCTTGCCTCCTGGATCTTCAGAGCTGTAATTCCGTGAAGCAAGGTGTAAGGATTACATGATTAGCCCTGTGGCTCAGCAGATTTAGTTAAACTGAGAAATGTGTGTTAGCATCTCTAATGCTTAATATTCACACAACAAAGAGTACCTTGAATTCTGAGAAGCTTTGGTTTCCAATAAGAAAGACATTTGTAAATTAAATGTTGACATCAGTATCTATTTTCTTTTAAAATTTAGGAATATGTCTTGTTTTGTTTGTGTGACATAGAAGGGAATGAGGCATTCTGAAATTTTACTTCACATTTTCTTCATTATGGGTCAAACTACCTGAAATGGTCTTCACAAAAAAAAAACCCATGTGCTACTATGTATGATGCGCTCAGTTTGGCAAATTCATGAGTGTCACTACCCTTGTCCACATAGACGACCAGGGTACTAAGTGTGTTTTCTTTGTAGTTCCTCTCTAATGAAAACTACAGAAACTACCCAGTATTCTGCAGTGCCTGTAGAGAATTCCAGTATATGGCAAGAGGTGAGAAAAAACCAAACCTGCTCTCAATCAATGAGAGGGTTTTTCTAATCTCTTTGGGAAAGCTGGTCTGTGTGGGGAGTGAGGAGTCTGCAGTGTATTGTTTTCTCATGGAAAGCCACCACCCAGCTGGCATGGTGAGGAAAATAGCAAAGGTGTTTCCTTCTTCGTGCACTGCCACACCTTTCTGATGTCCTCAGGGCTGTTTTTCACCTTATTTTTGAACTTGGAGGTGAAATGTTACTCTGTGCTCATACCACCAGGAGGGGCCTGTTTCCCTCTGTTGTCATTTCTCCCTCAGATGGAGTTCAGGGGAGAATTTATTTTCTGCCCTTCTTGGCGAAAGCAGAGCAGGTGCCCAGTTATTCATTCTCCACTAGGCAGCAGAGGAAATCCATTTTAACTCCACTGGAGCCTCCCAGCTAAATACAGAGTTCCCCTTCTTTCAGCGCAGATGCAGCATTAGCAGCTGAAGATCTGAAAATAGCATTTGGGTTGTCTTCTGCCTTGCAGTAGCATGATCCTGAGGCAGAACTTAATCCTGTCAGTGCCACTGCTCCGCACTGCGGTGCTGGCGGTCTGCTGATGCCCACAGAGCGCTAGTCAGGAGCAGAACTCCGAGTTTCTCTGAGGAAACTTGCTGTATCCCCAGCCAGCAAAACAATTGTATGGGAGAGTTAATAATTCATGGGAAAAGGAGAGGAACACAGTGTTGCGGCTCTCTTTCATCTGCTCTTGTAGCACAGCTCAGGTAGGCTTTTTATGAAGGTAAGTTTTATGAAGTCCTACCAAAAGTTGGACTTGGGTCCCTTCTGACTTGTTTGTAACATTTTCCTGTAAGTGATAGGTAGATGTACAACGCAAGAGGCACTTGAATGTGTCTTCCCATCTCCTCCTCCTTCTTCCTCCCAGCTGTCTCCTTCCCTTCCCCCAGCCCAGCATGTGTGCACGTGGGTGTTTGCTTCCTTACTCTAGTGGTGCATTTGTTTCTTAATCTGCAAAAGCCTCCAAGCTGTTGATGATGGCTGAAGGATTGGGAGGGTACACCAGTAGCTCTGAGGATTTCTTCCATTTCTGGGAGTATTGTCTTCTGTGTGTCCTGTGGTAGAGTTTACTTACTCAAAGGAGTCATTATTATAATAAGCAAAAATGAGATATCTGTAGAACTATTCTGATAAAATACTAGAAATCCATTTCCAAGATGGGTTGAAGCATCAGCAGAGGGACAATGGGACAGAGGTTGTTTTCTGTACTCACTCCCTATCTAGTTCCATGATGTCTTCCCAGCATCAGCCAGACCTCTTAGGTGCGGTATCTCCTGGGTTGAAATCTGCGTAAGCAGTACCAAGCCATTATACTTTTTAGGTGCAACCCTGTTTCTTTTAGTCATGCAACTGGCAGTGGAATGAGTTGCGCCCCCAGATGCTTCTGCTTTGAGGTGGGCTCCTGACTTTTCTTACTCTCCCCATGTCATGCGGGTGACAAGATATGAGAGCTGTGAAGGAGGAGACGGAATAGGAAATACTGCTCTCCACCACCTCTTCATACTTGTTTTCATTCAAGTTTCAGGCTGTTTATGAAATCTAGATGATGCATATCTGTCAGACTCAAGTTCAACAGAAAATCAGGACATTTTGTACCAGAGTAATTAAATTAATTACATTAATTAAATAAAGTAAGTGGCCTTTTAAATATTGTCGCATAAATTGAGGTTCAAAGGAAGTACCCTGAAAATTGAATGTATATGTGACTCATTAATGTTTCAGGTTACCAAAGCCTAAGATGAATGTAATGTTGCAACTCAAGATTGGTCTTGTGCATTTTTTCCTGTTATGGTCCTTTGCACTTAATTGGGCATGTGGTCTAAAAACTGCCACCAGTTAAAAGGCTGCAGGATGTTCCTTTTTCCCTGTTTCTAATTAATGACATCTGTCTCTTGAAATGAAAGCTCATTACTTTTCAGCACTTGTGCTTGGGGGAGTGTGTAGTGCTGGACTCTGTGTGTACATGCTTATACCACTCACAGGTATTTTTCCAGAGGAAATAGGTTGTCTCTCTCTGCAGCATTATTCAGGAACGTAATTGAGTCTCAAAACCTTCAATGCGTTGCAGTAGATGTGAAAGGATTAAAACAGGGATTTGAAGGGTAGGTTTTCCGGTAGCATTAACTGGCTCTTTTAAGTTCTTTTAATTCTGTGCCTCTGTCCCCTCAGATGTTTAATATTCTTTGGCAGTGCCGTTTGCAGCCAATCAGCTTGTGCTCAGCCACAAGCAACACACATTTATATTCCTGGGCTGACTTCACCTCTTCTTTGCTGCATTTCAGTCTCCTGCTGAAGTTTTCCTCTTAACAAGTCTATGTAAAGCAGTGCTGAATTCTCTGCTTCAGCTGATCACACCTGAATTCTCAGCTTCCAGCCGATGTGGTGAGCAAGTGAGGATATGATGTGGCTACAAAAGGAAGGCTTTGCTTAGAGAAATACGGTTGCCCTTCCTTATGAGAGTGCAGTCGTCTTCTGTGTCATGTGCCAAGTAAGCAGCAATGAGTATCTGTCTGGAGTAGGGAAGCCTTTTGGATCAGCGGAATATATGGAGAACTGGGATTTTCCTGCTAGATGAGTGAAAGCTCTGGCAATCCTGCCTTTTCAGCGATGTCCGCTCTTTGGAGAGCTAACCGTAAACTCAAGACTGAAAGCACTGGGAGAGGCGGTGACTCTCTGTACCGTATGCTGTATTTGGTGAGCAGATACGCTGTTCAATGCAACTAGTCTAATTAGCAGTTAAATGAATTGTCATGCTGTTTTAATTTTCAGGTTCTCAATTCTAGATGTAGCTATAATATATGTACCCTGTAGAGGCTTTTTGTTATTGTGCAGTGTCATTAGCAGTCCTGGCAATGCCTGAAAGGATGCAATTTGCTTGAATTTTGGCTGAGAGATCAATGCTGGTTAGAGTTTGCTGTCTGTGGTGGAACAGAGGTGTTGCGTGCTGTTCAGGGGGACAATCTGCCTGATGGCCATGCAGCAGCATATCTTTATACAGTAAACACGAGAGAAAATGGCACTCCACTTTTAAAACTGTAAGGCAGCAGCCAACACTCCCCACGGTTGCTAGATGAGTTTAAGGATTTGCTTCTCCTGCATGGGAAGGATGTGAGCTTAGCTACTCTGCTGGGTCTGCTGCAGAGGAGGGGTTAAAATCTACTTCTCTTTATAGCCCAGTTGTGCCAGCTCTGTGTCTCATTTTAAGGTTGTTAGATAGGATTGCTCAGAATTGTGCCTGAAGTGTGATGCCATAACTCTCCTTGAGACATCCTTGTTCCATGCTATCATTGTCACAGCTGGCAAACAGCTGGTGCTGAGAGATGGAAGGGTCTGTTTCTGTTCCCGATCTTCCTTACTCTATCCACTTTCTAGGAGAGAGGCTGTTGTCAATGCTGTTTGATAGTTTTCAGCACATTTCCATGTCTCCTGCATACAACAGGCATCTACTTTCTGTCTAAAAA
This sequence comes from Upupa epops, assembly GCA_013397515.1. Taxonomy (NCBI): domain Eukaryota; kingdom Metazoa; phylum Chordata; class Aves; order Bucerotiformes; family Upupidae; genus Upupa; species Upupa epops. The sequence goes on along the minus strand of VZRI01005198.1, from coordinate 36,506 downwards.
CCAATTTTTTAAATAGGTAAATATACAAGATTACATTTGCTTAACATATTTCTCAATGAACAAGCAAGGGAACAAGTTTGTGAACTTCATTGTGCTTGAGACTTTTCAGCTGTCCAGAGTATTAGGTGAGTGATCCTTGGGAAATATGTGAAACATTGTGAGGCAGGACAGTAGCAGGGCAGAGCAGGCTTGCCGCTGGCTGGAGTTGGGCATGGCTGAAGGCAGCGAGCTGTTCATAAATTGTGCACAAGCAGAGATAAGGCTTCTGCACTTCCTTTTTTGGCGTATCATTGTAACTATGCCATTTGGTGCCACCTGTGTGTCTCTATGACAGTTATTCAATTCTCAACTGCTTGTTAATGTTTATCTGGTGTTTCATGGTGAAAGTGAATTTTCCCTCTCTTGGTGTCCTATCTTTCCCTGTTACTTACTACAAGGGAACATTCTGGCTGGTAAGCTGTCTGCTGGATACTAAGCATGAACTGCTTAAAATGCTTTAGTTTTAGAATTTGGTTCCCTACTCTGTTTTATATACTATAACTATTCTTATTTGTGCATTTGGCTCTTAAAACAAAATGCCATGGGATGTGTCTTCCTCAAACACTCTATCACAAAATAGGCTTTCAAAAAAGCTAAATATTTTTGGGCAAACTCCTGCATATCTTGGGTCTCTGCAGGCTCAGATTACCATATATTAATTGTCAGTTCTTTGTCCCTTTCCAGCAGAGCAGGAACTCAAGACAGTTGTTTTTAGCCTGTGCTGAAGCCAGGCTTCTGCCTACAGTGCTTTGTGGATTTGGAGTTGCAGTGATCAAGATACCACAGTGCAGAGACCTAACCTAAGAGTTTGGGTCTGCTTTATACCTAAGAGTGCGGTGTGTATAGGTGCTACCTGGTAAGAAATAGAAGGAATGACTTTGACTAATAAATTTTAACTCTCAGTGATAACATACCATTATCAGAATCATAGAATCATTAGGGATCAGAAGGGACCTCGAAAGATCATCAAATCCAATCCCCCTGCCACAGCAGGATCACCTAGACCAAGTTGCACAGGAACACATCCAGGCGGGTCTTGAACATCTCCAGAGAAGGAGACTCCACAGCGCCCTGGGCAACCTGTTGCAGTGCTCCGTAACCCTCACTGTGAAGAAGTTTCTTCTGCTATTTATATGGAACCTCCTATGTTCCAGCTTGCACCCATTGCCCCTTGTCCTATCGCCAGATAACCTTGAGAAGAACCTGGCTCCATCCTCCTGACACCCACACCTCACATATTTATAGACATTAATGAGGTCACCCCCTCTGCTCCTCCGAGCTCAAGAGACCCAGCTCTCTCAGCCTTTCCTCATAAGGGAGGTGTTTTACTTCTTCATCATCTTCACTGCTCTACGCTGTACACTCTCCACC
>VZRI01005198.1:3729-34520 GCA_013397515.1 Upupa epops | reverse complement strand
GAGACAGCATCCAGGACAACTTGTTCTATCACCTTTCCTGGGGTGGAGGTGAGGCTGACTGGTCTATAGTTACCTGGGTCCTCCTTCTTACCCTTTTTGAAGATTGGAGTGACATTTGCTAACCTCCAGTCTCTAGGCACCAATCCTGATCCCCATGAGTTAGAAAAGATGACGGAGAATGGCTTAGCAATGATTTCTGCCATTTCCATAGCACGTGTGGGTATATCCCATCAGGGCCCATGGATTTATGTTTATCCAGTTTGCTCAACTTACCCCTAACCCAGTCTTCATCAACCAAGGCAGGCTCCTCTCTTGCTTTGACTTCCTCTGGAGCTTCAGCAGTCTGGGGTTTGATATCAGGACAGCTCCCAGAAGTATCAATGGAGGCAAAGAAATTGTTCAGTATGTCTGCTTTCTCTGTACCCTGTCTTCAGGGCACCCAGCTGATTCAGCAGGGGTCCCTCATTGCCTCTTGGTTTAGTTTTACCTCCAATGTATTTGAAGAAGCCCTTTTTGTTACCCTTGACCTCTCTTGCAAGGTCTAAATCCAAGGAGGCCTTGGCTTTCCTAGTTGCATCCCTACATTCTCTCACCAGAGCCTTACAGTCACCCCAAGTGGTGGTAGGTTAGAGATGTGTGATCAAGTGGATGGAGACAGGGCATGTTGCTGCTTTGGCAACCATAGAATCCTGGGGCTATCATCACTGACACCAGAGACTATAGTTGCTCCTGACTTTTCAACATAATGAAAGATGTGAGATGATGATCTAACACGAGGAGGTGAAGAGAGGATAACCGTTTTTATATATAGACAGCTGATTAAACATTAAAGAAACTGGCTAGATACAGCAGCTCTGAAAAACCTGACTTATGTGGGAGAAATTCACCCTGCAAGGCATGTTTCCAGCTCAGAACAGATATACAGTTACTTTCCCAAAGTGCTTGCATTTGTAGCCTTGAGAGGCTTTGGTTCCCCAGATGGCTCTGCTTCCCTGAAAAACAGCTTAAAGGGTTTCTGTCTCCATGTTGTCTCCTTGGCTGTGTTGACACAGCTATTCACAGGACTGCTGCAAACTAGATTAGGGATCTGGCAGAAGACTGGGGCATGTGTTTTGTTTGCACAGTCATTTTCGGTTCCCTAATCTTGGGCCTTTTTGGTTGTTGTATTTTACTCTTAAGTACGGGTGGGCCTATTTTTTAATTAAAGTTCATGCTGTTTAAAACCAGGAATGTAATTGAGCAGCATTTCAGTGAACTTGGATTGTGCAACTAGTTTACCCCCCCACCCCACCCCATCCCCAGTCACTAAGATACAGGATACATGTATGAAATGGTGTGTGGACTTTGATGCCCATTACCAAGCTCCCAAGCTGCGACTGCTTAACTGCAAAGGTTTCTCAGCTCGATCATTCCTATAGCTCTTACTTAAATGTTATTGCTGGTCTTTTCTCTTCCCTCTTTTTAAAGAGTACAGAGCAGGTCGCTGCTTTTTGTCGCAGTCTACATGAAATGAACCCTTCTGATTCAAGTGCTCATCCTCAGGAATTCACGGGACCTCAACTGGCCACTATGAGACAACTCACAGATGCAGATAAACTGCGAAAGGTTATCTGTGAACTTCTCGAGACAGAACGCACCTATGTCAAAGTAAGGAATCTTGTTGTGTTGTTTCAGTCTACTAATATTTCTCCTCCTTGTGGAAAATTTGGTTAGTTTCCTCTCTCATACCTCATGCATGTATTTCTTAACTTACATTCAGTTCTAGAATAGTACCTTAAACCCCGGAAATAGGTAGGCTTTGCTGATTCTTATGCTGTCATTTTGAAATGACTTAGCTGGTGTGCAGAGGAACACTGCTCAATAAGACCTACTATCGATTGTTTTGCTGTCTTGAAACCTCTGAAATCCAACTGTTTTGTCTTGCATGTGAAAGGGAAGCATGCACAGACTAGGTAAGCAGTGACCTTTGCCACTTCCCTAAATATTCAGAGGCACTTTGAGGAACCAACAGGAGAATCTTTTTATGAATTTTTAGGACTTAAATTGTCTAATGGAGAGATACCTGAAACCTCTACAGAAGGAAACGTTCCTCACACCAGATGAGGTATGTTAACTGTTGTTTATCTTGTTTCTAAAAAACGTACCCCACGCTTCTGCACTCTACTCACCCCCAGCTTGACTTGCTTGTCTCCATTGCAAGGGCTATGGAAAAATTTTGAATTCCATTTATTTTAATGTGTTAAGTAGGGTGTGAAGGTACTGCTCAGTAATGCATAGCCTGTAGGTTTTTTTCCTGACATCACACTGATCATATAACTGGACTGAAAATGACTGATGTTCTAAACGACATTATCTGGCTGCAAAGTAATTTTTTCAGCGTCTCACTTTTTTTCCTCTTATTAGCTGGATGTTCTCTTTGGGAATCTGACTGAAATGGTAGCGTTCCAGGTAGAGTTCTTGAAAACTCTTGAAGATGGAGTAAGGCTGGTCCCAGACCTGGAAAAGCTTGAAAAAGTTGAGCAATTTAAGGTAATCTTGTTCTTCACATTCTGAGTAGTCCTTTTAATGCTCTTCATCATATTTTGCTGCTGTCACTGTTCATGTTAAAATCAACATCTACTGACTCTCAATATGAATTTTTACTTAATACTGGAGCTACAGTCTCGAATACATTGCTGCTTAGGCTTCATTTAGCTTTATAGAGCATTGCAAATCTGTAACAACTTGTACTTTTAGATGCTATTCTTGCCCTTCTGCCAGATTTCTTGTCTCAGGCTGTTGGGAGAGGCTAGAAATGGAAAGTTACATAAAGTCTTTGTTCTGACAAGTGTGATGTAGTCATTCACAAACCCATTAGAGCTACAGATCAGAACTGTATACAGAATTCTGTATTTGGGCTTTTGATGCATAGTGGAACTATATGGCAAATACTTCTGGCTATCAACAGATGCATATCAAAGGTAGAACTGTAAACTAAAGATATATAAACTTCATGTAAAAAAGAATGAAAAAATGTGGAAACAAATGTATGTTTTCCAGTCCTGTACTAGATACATAGCAAGTAGCTGATGCAGTGTTTTGTGTTTTAGTGAATTTTGCTTTGAGCAATCACTTTGGTAGGGGACAGAATGTCCTGATGAAGAATAATAATTCCACTGGGATTGCTCTTTGCTTATCACACAGCCTTAGAAGAACTACTAAAAGACTGTCTTTTTATGCTTACGTGACTTTGCCATCAGATGCTTGTTTACAGTGAGCATTGATCATGAACACTGCTCTTGTGTGCCTAGAACACAGCTTTTGTTTTTAGGTAATGTGCTATTAATGCAGAGCACAGAGACACTGGTTTTAGTAGAAGAAGCCTCTGAGACTGATGTGTGCAGTGACCTTGGAGAGGGGTGCAGAAGAAGCCTCCTTATGGGCATAGTCTGAAAGCAGTGTGCAAAGTGGGGCTTCAGGGGTTCATGGTTTCAGTTCTGCTGTTTGCTTCACTATGCTGAGTGTAGGCAGGCTGCCTATGTGCTGTCTCACCCACCTCCCCACCCCATATTGTCTTGTTCCTAAGTGGGTAGCAGAGTAAATGCTTGACTATGGTTTAGGCATTTTAGGGAAAGACTGCCTTTGGTCCTTTAAAACAAACTCATTTTAAAGAGAGCGAAGGGCTTGGTGTGCAGGGGAGTAACAGCTTGCAGCTTCTCAGTGACTTTATCCATTACAAAGTCTGATACATTCAATCCTTCCTGTGGCCTCTGGTCATTACTTAGATCAGTAAGATTTTAAGCTCAAGCATTTAAATACGGTTCTGGAAATGTAAACCTAGTCCCCTGTGTAGTCAGTGTCTCCAGATGATCCTGACTGGAACTTGGCTAATGGTTTAATCCTGTAGACTGAATCCAGGCATCAAGGCCCATTTTCTTGCTAGAAGGTGTGAAAACACTCTAAAAATAATGCCCTGTCATTCCAAAGCTAAATGGAAACTACAGGTAACCTAATAGAAAATGAAATAACTAATTGGTTTTCATATGCAATTTTTTTCTAATTCTTCTTTTTTCTTTTTAATCCTAGAAAGTGTTGTTTTCCCTGGGTGGATCCTTTCTTTACTATGCTGACCGGTTCAAGCTATACAGTGCCTTCTGTGCCAGCCACACTAAAGTCCCCAAAGTACTGGTGAAAGGTAAGAGGTGTGTGCTAGACAGGCAGACTTGGGGGTGCAGAGAGAGAAATGTTGCAGCAACATGTTGGCTTGGACTGGTACAGGTTGTCCTTGTGAATGGTGAGAGGTGGCTACTGCACCCCAAAACTTGTGGAGCAAGTTGTTGGGAAGAAATGGGGATCCACACATGCCTGATTGCTCTCCAGGAGGTTTCACAGTAGTAAAGTAACTCCATCTGCCTTGAGAGACTTGCAGAGAGGTTTGTGTATTAGGCAGAGCAGTGGGAAACCATTGATGTGATGATACCCAAGTAGCTCATTACAAGAGGAGCTTGACCTCCCATGTAGTTTCTCCCCCACACTTAATGTATTCTCCCCTGACATGTTCAGTTTGTTTTCAGTCATGCAGTGAGTGGTAAGATTTCATAAATGGGCAATGTGGCTTATGGATCACTGTGGACTTTGGAAGCAGGAATGGTGATGCTTGCAGTGACCTCTGGATCCTCCTAGAGTTTATGCTGTGGCAATAGCTAGTGGCAGTCCCACTGAAGCCCCAGACAGTGTGAACTCTGTCAGCCATTAGGAAAGGATCAGCCTGGGAGAATGTTTTATGCATGTTTTATCGGAGCTGTCTAAATATTTTAATTTCACTATGCTCTCTCTCTCCTCTCTCCTTCCTCTCACCTTCAATCCACTTTGCCTGAGAAGTTTCCATGTATGAATTCCTGGCAGAGCTTGGCTTGCTGAGATGTGGTCTGGCTTATAAAAGCTCACAGGCCTCTTAGCCTTGGAGTGATGGTTTTTTCTCCTGTAAAAGTGTTAATCTCTTAGCATTAGCATTGCTTCATGCAATTCATGTTTGGCCAAGGCATTAAATAAAGAAGTGGTTCCAGCAATGCTGCCAAGCAGGGAGCTTTTATTTTGAAAAAAACGTCTGGATGCCTGACAGTCAGATGTTGGGGGGGGAGGTGTTGGTTGTGCCTTGGTTTGGGGTTTGGTGGGGCTTTTGCTCTGCGCATTTTTTTTAATTTCTACTTATAAACTTTTACTTACCATGCTGCCAAGAATACTTGGCAGCTCTGTGGAATACATGAATAAGTGATTTGCCAGTCACATTCATGCTTGCTTTCAGCATCGTTTTGTTAGGTCTTAATGTTAAGGACAAGGATGAGGTAGATCTGGTTGGTTTCATCTGCCTTTGTCATTGCCTACACTATTTAGAAATGATGAATGTTTGTACTTGTGTTCTGGCACAAACAGAATTTAAAATTTTATCCCAGTGATAAATGTCTTTTAAAAGCCAGAGGGTGTATTTCCAGTGTAATTTGGTGTCCCCAGCTGGTGGGTTTTGGTTTTGAAACAGAAGTTGCGTTTTCAGGTGACCGCAAAAACCCCACCCAACCTTGGCAGGGGACATGGCTCTAATAAAAGAAATTGTGTGGAATTGTTCCTGCACTGAATAATAACTTAATGTCTAAAAATGTCACCTTCTCCATACTTCCCTTCCTGCACAAGTTTGTGTTCTAGTAGAGGGAGCCACAGAGAACATGACTTTTTTATAAATTTAATAGCAGGTAGAAAAGGTGATGGCAATCACGTGTCTGTCCTGCCTTTGCTCTCAAAGTACGGGATACTGTCCCAAATGTACTGCTTCAGGCCTCCTCACTAGACTTTGATTTTTGTTGTTGTTCAGTACCTGCATTTTAAGGTTTAATCAGGTAACATTATCCAACTTGACAATATTACAGGTGTACCTGTCCGCATAAGACTCATGAGTAGTGACCTCTTACAAATGTACAATTTGAGCCTTTTCCTAAAGGAAACATGATTAAAACAATTTTTGCTGCTCTGAAGTAGTTGCAGTGACATAAATACTGTGTGAAATTAGAACCTCTGTGCGTTGATAGAGCAGGTGGGTGCCTGTTGTTAAAATCATGAATAGCATATCTGTGGTGATGTGGCAGTAACTCAAAACTCGAAGTGCATTAAAACCACACTTGATACATCTGTACTTCCTTGCAATATGTCTCCGCTTAAAGTGAATTTTGCAGATTTGAATTCACTTACCAAGGAAGTTGTTATGATATTTGACTTACCTAATTGCTTCATTTTAATCTGCCAGCCAAGACAGACACTGCTTTCAAGGCATTTCTGGATGCCCAGAATCCCCGACGGCAGCACTCCTCCACACTGGAGTCTTACCTCATCAAACCTATCCAGCGGATACTGAAATACCCTCTTCTGCTGAAGGAGCTCTTTGCTCTGACTGACGTAGACAGTGAAGAACATTATCACCTCGATGGTACGGAGCTAACCTGCATTGCTCTTCCCTGTTTAAGCTCCTTCTACTTCCTCTCAGAATCTTAAAAACATCTTTTATCTCTTCTATATCTCTGTTTTTCTTCTAGTGGCTATAAAAACAATGAACAAAGTTGCGAGCCACATAAATGAAATGCAGAAAATTCATGAAGAGTATGGGGCAGTGTTTGACCAACTCATAGCAGAACAAACAGGGGAGAAAAAAGAGGTAACATGATTAAATTTAAGAGAAAAAGATTGGTGTTTTGGTGCCTGTGGTGTGAATGTTAAATTGTATGGAATATTTACGTTTTGTGCTGTGTCATTCCATTGTATTTTCTGCAAACTTACAAATCTAAATCCAATTCAAACCCTACCTTTCCATGTATGGTTCAGTGAGTGGGACTCATAAAGAAATGGTAATGGGCCGGCAGCCAGGACAAAGAAGAAATACAATAGGCATTTGGCTACAAAGCAAAGGAGATCTGGGATCTGGTAGTGTTTAGGAAGCTTGGAGCATTAGAGCTGGAGAGCAGCAGTGGGGAGGAAGGATTGAATGGTAGGTAGAAGGCAAAGACTAAGTTTCGTTGTGCCAAGCAGTGGTGGAGAGAGTGTGTCAGGACATCTGTTGGGAGAGCAGTTGTGGTTTGGTGTAATCTGGGAGAGGAGATGGTAAACACATAGCTTAGTGTTGTATTTGCTGTTGGAGAGACCTCATGTTATGCTGATGGTATCTGTGGCATCCTTTAGCAAAAGTCAGACTTCACTGAGAGGAGAGTGGAGGAATATGGCCTCTAGACTGGGAACGGCTCTTGTTTTATCACTGTTTGAGGCCCTAAGTCAAAGTGAAAGTTCTGGTTGCTGCAATTATTAGCAGGTATTTCCCAACAGTTGTTGTTATTACGTTCTTTACTAGTCCATTTCCACCAATATGGTTTCCACAGACGATCTTTCAGGTGAAATCAAGAGCTATAAAACTGTGGGGAGGAAATCCTTTAACTGGTTCACATGATGCAGGTTCTTTTCCCTGAACTGTGCCTGGGGGATGGGGGCTGTGGTTAAGTGTTTGAATGAAATAGAAAAAAAATTGGTAGAAAGACAGGTGGACACAAGATAAAAGATGCAAGGAAAACACCTGGATTTTGCTTTGACTTCCCACCAAATAATGAAAGATGGACTCTGAATCTTCTAAGTTTATGCCCACCAGTTAGGGTGGCACATACCTGTTGCTGTCTGTCACAGTCTGGTTATACACACTTGCCTAAAATGTCTGATAAAATATTGCAAAAGTCAGCTTGTGGGGTATTTTTCCTTTGTTCAGGAATAAACTTCAAGCAAGTTTTCTCAAAGCGAAAGTTGAAGCAGGCTTTCATGAACTGATTACACACTTTGTCTTTGTGCACGGGTTTATATTGGCAGGTTGCAGACCTTTCCATGGGGGACTTGCTCTTGCATAATACAGTGATATGGCTGAATCCTCCTGCTTCACTAGGAAAATGGAAGAAGGAACCTGAGCTGGCAGCATTTGGTTTGTATCATAGCAATTTATTTCACATGCCTAAATGACTATCAGCTGTGTCTTAGCAGATATTTGTTGAAGGTAGTTGAGCATTGTCTTCTGCAAGGCTGACTGGTACTTATTACCATGTTTGTCTCTGCTGCAGTGGTCAAATTCTGTTGTGTTGGTCTAAACCCAGTGAAAGGTTTTGAGATTCCTACTATCATTGTGCAAGTGTTTCCTAAACACATGTGCAAGGCTATGAATTGAGTGTTGTATAGAGAAGTGCTTCCCTCTGAAAGGATAATAGTTTGTTAGTCTGATCTATACTAAGTAACTCCACATTCTGCAGGGTGGGCTGGTGGATTGCAGAGGCTTTGTTTTTTTTCTGAGCCTTTTACCACACTGAACTTGTATATCTAAGCTAAGCCAGAACTCCCAGTGTGTTGCTTTTGAAGCAATCTGCCTCCCTTCAGATAGTCTGTCCTTGGGTGGCCAAACCAGAAATTGAAACTGCTGTTGGCGAAGATCTCAAGGTTTTTCCACTACCCTGAAGTGTGGTCCCTTGTAAAACTGTCTTTACCACAACTAGCTTTTTCCTTGTTTCCAGAAATCAAAGCTTGTTAGCAAGCCCATTATTTTTATTTTTGTTTTATAGTGAACAGATAACAAATGAAGGCTCTTTCAGCTTTGCTTTTCAGCTTTGCTTTGTAAAAGCATGTAAAAATTGACTGCTTTCTTGTAAGCTGGGAAGGCACCTATTCATACAGTGGAGCTGAGTGGCCTCATGAAAGCTGCTTAGGAATGTGTAGCATCTCTTAATTACTTAAAATATATTTAAATTGGTGTCACATATTGGTACAGTGACCAGGCCCTTGATGAGTTCTAATTAGTCTAATAACGTACTAATAAGCTGAGACGGAGTGCATTACCTCACCACTTGGGAGTGTAACAGGTGTAAATGAGGGAACTGAACTTTCAACGAGTCCCCATTTTCCCACTACATTCCCCAATACACAAAACAAATTTGCCACACAAAACCACATGGAGAGAGATAAGGAGCCCCTTCAGAAGTCCCAGCTCTCTAAACATCTCTTTGGGGAATAGATCCCAGACAGCCTTTCAAGTGGAAACCCAAAGACATTCCCTCAGTCTTGTCCAGAAAGCAATGGTCCCAGCAAACCACTTCCCAGTAATGCTTCTTCAAAGTCATGGCTTCCATTTAAGAACTTTGATGCCTTCCCACTGCAAGCTCTGTTCTGTGCCAGGTCTCTCTTGGCTCTGGACCACCTGTATTCACCAACTCCTTTCACCAAGTTCCAAGTCAAGGGATGGCCCACAAGGTCTTCCCCTTCCTTCTTCCACAGAGCTGGGTCTGCAGTGTGACTGTCTTCTTCCATTCTCAAACAAAAATTAGAGCTCCCAAAAGAAAAGGAAAAAACCAACCCCTGAAGTAAACAAACAAACAAGAATTGACCCCAAAGCCTCAGAAAACCCGTTTACCCACTCAAACATGAATATGTTTGCAAAGGTGCTGATTGGTTGAGCCAGAGGTGGGTTCTGCCTGGAACTGGGAAAGGTTTTCTTTGAAACTCCTGAAAGTCTTCACAGGCTCCTGTTTGGCTCTTATTCCTATTTAGTAGTTGACCAGACTTCTGCCCAGCTCAAATGACAACATTTGGTTTCATAAAATGTCCAAAATCAAATGTTTGTGCAATAAAATCTGAAAACAATGGGTGCACTTGAAGCCTGAAAAAAGTAATCACAGATGGAGCCCTGAACTCCAGCTAGAATCCTGAAAGGATTCCCTGTGGATGTTATGTGGCAAAAGAGGAATGGGATTCCATCTCTGTTTGCCAGTGGTGCTCACTTTTTAATATTGTATTTTATATTTATATTGTGTTTAATATTGTATAATGCTGTCCCACCTGTGAGGGTTTCAAATTCTGTCCAAGCCCAACCTCATCTGTTTATTTATCTGAGGTGAACTTAGCCAGGGGACTAAACTTTTCTAATTTTTTATGTAGAGTTGTTGCTGCTCAAATAGTTGTTCGGATAATGGCTAGCTTAAGTTACTTGTTAAGGTTTAAGTTCCAAGTTAGTTTGAAGTAGCCTGGTTTTCTGTGGTAAAAGCATGTTGAGCATGAGTTTTTGGAAAGAATATACAGGTGGGCTGGTACGTTTGCTCCTGCCTTCCCTCCTTGACTGGGGTGACAGCTGTCTGAGGAGCTGGAAGGTCTGTACAGTCCTTGGCATAGAGGACCTTACTGACTACATGGCTTTTGTTTCTAACTTTCTCCCCCAGTGTTCAAAACTGCTGTGGTCCTTGTGTACAAGGATGGTTCCAAACAGAAGAAGAAACTTGTGAGTCACGTGGAATCTTTCGGTGATGCTTAGTGTGTTTGCTGTGGTACAATCAAGATTTGTTTTCCGTAAAGTTGTGGTGCTAGAGTGTGCTTTTGCTTATGTCATCTTTGTTGTCTGCCACGAGACTAAGGTTTGGGTAGTACCGAGTGGCCTGCTGCCCAGCACAGAAGTGTATAGACATTCCATGTAGTTTATCCTTTACTCACTATTAGACTAGTCATTTGTGGTGGCTACTACATCTGTCTGTGACAGTATGTGGAGGACATTGTCATGAGATAAGGTGTCACGTTGAAACATGTCCTTTATGTTTCACTCTTGGATCAGTTCATACAAACCAAACATGAGAGTTGATGTCTGTCAACTTTATTAGTGAAAGGCCACATCCTTGATTCAGTACTGGCTGTTGATTGCCACTGAGCAAGTGTTGGCTGCTCTCAGCTAAATTAGGTGTGCTTATAGTATGTATTTGGGCTACTGAAGTTTGAGATTAAACTAAGCTTGACAGTAAACACATCTTGCTACCATAGAGAACACAGTTTACAGTGTAACAGAAGACATTTGAGTTCCTATGTGTGGCATGAACTGAAGCATGATTTGAAATGCTTGTATAATTAGTCAGCTGGCCACAAGATAACTTCACAGTGCCTGAAGCAAAACTACTACATGCTTGTCGGTGTGTGTTCACTTGGAGTTAAAAACGCAGCATTGGTCTCAAATGACTTTTGAAGGTGTTAGTAAGAGTTGATGGGTGTGATGGTTGCTTTTAGCAAGATCTTGATATATATATGTAGTGCCTGGTAGGTTCTTCAGTGATGCTGGTTGCTAAGGTGTGGAAGTGAGAAAGACAAGGTGTATCTAGCTAGATGTTCTCAGTGCAAAGCACAGAAGACTCTAGTGTCTGACTGGTGTCTCATTTCCTAATGACATTTTGAAATTCTTCCAGGGAGGATCACATAGAGCTTCAATTTATGAAGACTGGGATCCATTCCGCTTTCGCCACATGATACCTTTAGAAGCATTGCAGGTTCGAGCGTTGGCAAGTGCAGGTAATGTTCCCACTGCATGAATTTGCCAGGGTTCTTTGTGTTTAATCTGAGGTGCGTTCACAGACCAGTGTTTGTCTGTAGTACATGTGTACTCAGTTTTTGGGGCCTGAAAAAAACCACAACCTCAATATCCATAAGACCTCTGGAGAAGGATGATGGAACAGAAGCACCAGTTGTCTATCTTCAGCATGTCAGTACTTTTCTGAAGCTAGGCAGGGTTCTGGAAAACAGGGGCAAAGTTCTGCTGACTCTGTTTCACTTTGTTCCTGTTTTGGAGTATTGAAGACAATCTTGCACCTGTGAGACAACAGAGCTAGTGGATATTTGTTCTTGTGCTTGACTACTTTGTGTGAATCTTATGGCAGTAAATATTTCAAAATTTTAAACAATTTGCTCCCTTTCTAATGGATAAATGAGAGTGGAAAGCTTGTAGGAGGTAGCTGCAATATGTGGCAATATAGAATACCTGAAAAGCTGGGTGAGTGGATAGATTGGTTGTTTCTTTCATATTTTTATGGGACTGGGGAGTACATTTGAAATATTATGACATGTCAGCAAGCTTGAGCCCAGTGTTTCTTTAGTCACTTGCCCACGCTGCCTGTCAGCCATAAGTTAATATTATTTGCAATGTGTTATCGTTGTTCTGGATGATCTTAAACCATTTTTTGAGGATTACAGAATAAATATTCTAACTGAGGTTAAATATGAAAACTGTTGTGACGTTCCTCTTTCTTTTCACTTTAGATGCAGAGACTAATTCTGTATGTGAGATTGTCCATGTTAAATCTGAGTCTGAAGGCAGGCCAGAAAGAACGTTTCACCTTTGCTGTAGGTAAGTGTGTTTCTGAGTTTTCAATGGTAGCTGCATCTCTGGATCCCAGATTGCCTGTGTCTTTCCTTTAAGGCAACCTGGGAACAGCCAGTAAAGGAACTGGGGAAAGAGTTTTAAAACCTTACTTCTGACAGGCAGAATTTTGTAAAATGTATTAAAGTCATATATTTGATCTGCCTTAGGAATATCCTTATTATAATTTTCTTTTCACAAATTTGCATCCACTTAAACTCCAGCTTTGAATCTTAATGCAGGGTGGCTGCTAATGTGTGGGGTTCAGCTGATATATTTCATGCCATCAAGTTCTAGTCTCTGCTCTTAGGGCACTGCCCTTTTCTTAAGTAGACCTTGTCCATTGGTGGCTGCTGTGAGGTTTTTAGAGTTCAAATAAGAAATAGGCAAGTTCACCAGGGTCTAATGGAGCTGTTATCAAGCAAATTCTTATTACTAGATAGTAGAGAGTTGAAGGACTTTGGCTTGGTGTGTGTTTACAGGAGACAAACCTAATTGAGATTTAATTAGCCACCGTAGGTCAGACTGATGCGTATCGGACAAGGCAAAGAGCGTGGTTGGTACTGGAAGACAAGGAAGCCTCGGAAGGGATGAAGGGCTAAATGCTTTGTTAATGAGCAATGTTTCCTTGAATGTCCATTGCAATGACTATACATTTAGCTTTGCTTTGAAAATCCTGTACTGAATTGAGTCTTCTCGGGGGAAATTGTGTGCCAGTAGGTGGTTGAAACAGTCTTAAGTGATGACCAGATCTTTAATTTATCTCATTCACTGTGAGCCTTTAGTATTTCCCAAGAGATAACACTGCCTTTTTGTACTCTTGCCTATTTTTCAGTTCACCTGAACACAGGAAGGATTTTCTGAAGGCAGTGCACTCGATTCTGCGAGATAAACACAGAAGGCAGCTTCTTAAAACCGAAAGTTTACCCTCATCCCAGCAATATGTTCCTTTTGGTGGAAAAAGATTGTGTGCTCTAAAAGGTGCAAGGCCAGCCATGAACAGGGCAGGTACTGTAGGGCTACAGACTTTCAAGATCCCAGTAACCCCAGCACCATTGTAGGGACATGTGGTGGTGTCTGTTACTTGTATATTAGACTTGTATATTAGGATTAGCATTCTCTCCTGTGTACGTAAAACCAGCTGGTTTTCCATGCTTCACCTCCTTGAGAGCCTTAAATTGCCTCTATTTACCTTGCTTTGCACTCAAGGCTCAGCTTCAGAGCGGTCCTTCTGGAATGGAAGGAAGAAATGGGATTCCTGTCAATATCAATTGGCTGTGCACTTTAATCTGGAAATGGGTTTCAGCTGAACAAAGCAGAAGCCTGCTGCATATTTCTTGAAAGCATGTACAGAGTTTTGAGCTAACCCTAGCACTTTTAATATATAATGCACAAGAAAAATCAGCTCCCCCCGAGTGAGTGGCTTCATTTGAAGAGATTAGCTTTATATGTCCTGTATTTTAGCCTTTCAAGCTCTATTGCTAAGGGTACGTGCTTCTGCTTCTCAAGGTTTGAGAGGCATGCCCCTGATCCTGTTACTTTTGTAATGGCCTGTCTTAAACCATGGATTTTCCTTTCCAGTTGAGTTCAGGCAAAAACAATGAGAAATTCCCAGGCAAAAGCAGGCCTTCATTTTCAGGATACTAGATGATGGAGGGAAGAAACATTTCCTTCCAACTGAATAACTACATAGCACCGCTGCGTGTTTTGATCTGGTCTGTTATTTCTGGGGTTTTTCTGCTTATTAGATCCAACAATGTAGACAGCCAGGCTTTCTGTTCCTCTTCTGTAATGGGCAGGCCAGACCAATAACATTTGCAGCATGGCTTCTCACTCGGGGTGTTGCTAGCCATGTGCCTCAAAGGCACTTCAAATCATAAGGAAGGAAGAGTCAAAGGAGGGCCAAAATGCAGCCATTTTACCACAGTGCTGCTTCAATCAGTCTGCAAGGCTGATCTGCTGTAGATGCCAAACCTTCCTTCCATTTGGCTGGTTGGTGTTATCTGCATGACGAATTCTGCGGAGATGAAAATCTCCTTTTAGAGTCAAGATCTCTTTCACTACAGTTAAAGTTTGCAACTGCAGAACTGCTGTACTTCATGCATGTTTTGAGGCTCAGGGATATATAAATCTAAGCCTGCCCCCGAGCTAGAAAAGACATACTGAAAGTGCCAAGGTCTCATTTAGTGGAAGGGGACAAACTATAACCTCGGAGTTCACCTGCTTGCCATGGAGCTACGTGTGTGTGCATGTAAAGCATTGGAACACCTGCAGGTCCTTCCGCTGCAGGATTCGTCCCCTGCTTTGCCTCACAAGACTCTTACGAAGATGTTCCAACACAGAAGATGTGAATTTGCTAATTGGGCCAGTTGCAAAAGCTAGTAGACCAGCTGATGCTGAGTAAGGACCTTCTGAAAGTTTTTCTGATTTGGGGGTTTTCCTTTTTTTCCCCAGTACTGTGGGAGTGGGGAAGGGAGTAGCAGAGCCTGGACAGGGATCTTACTTTCCCATATATAATGCAACAATTGCAGCATCTTCAGCACCGAGGTAACTACTCGGAAGCCTATAGTATTGCTCCTCCCTGTGACAAGAGCAGTTTCCCACACAGAAGCATAAAACTAGTTGGATTTTGTGTGTGCTGATAGCAGGGCACAGTGTGTGAGAAGCTGAATTGAGCAAATGTATTTTGTGCTGGCTGGCTGCCTGCCTACTGCTTGGAGGAACAGTAATTGTGGGCCATTATTCCAACTGTGGATCTGAGTAGCAGAAACACCCTTTTCGGCTGGAGGGAGACCCCTTCTGAGGAGCTAAGTGTGACTTGCCTGCAGGGAGGATGCCCAATGACTAGGTCATCTGTGGGAGTCTGCCCCCCCCTTTGTACTTAGGGTGTTAAATAAGGGCCCCTGGAAGACTAACTTTTTTAAAGAGAGTTATTTCATGTGTAAAAGGCCTGTGGGGTTTTATCTTTGTGTGTGTGCAGTGTCAGCCCCAAGCAAGTCTCTTGGGAGGAGAAGGCGGCGGCTGGCCCGAAACAGGTTTACCATTGACTCAGATGCCATCTACATGAGCAGCCCTGAAAAAGAGCCCCAGCAGCCCACTCACAGTGGGGACACTGACCGCTGGGTAGAGGAACAGTTTGACCTTGCTCAGTATGAAGAGCAGGATGACATCAAGGAAACGGACATCCTCAGTGATGACGATGAGTACTGTGAGGCCATGAGAGGTGCCATGGCCGACCGAGACCTGCGGGAGCGGCTGCAGGCAGCCTCCATCACAAGCAACCAGCCATGCCGGGGAGACCGCTCGCGCCCAGCCATGGGCACACATGCGTCCAGGATGACCCAGCTGAAGAAACAGGCAGCCTTCTCTGGCATCAACGGTGACGTGGAGGGCCACGGTGAGGAGGTCATCTGGGTTCGGCGTGAAGACTTTGTCCCCAGCAGGAAACTGAACACAGAGCTCTAAACCAGTCCCTTCCCCTCACCTGGATACGTAGGTCTCCCCATCCCATCTTCCATCCCTTCCTCCTGGCCCCGCACACTGTGGAGAGCTGATCCCGATAGATTGCACACTTGCACACACCATTTTGGCAGCTGAATTGGTCCAAAGCCATGCGGCCACACTTTAGGTAAACGTAAAATGCTCAAAACCTGGAATCAAATAAGCTTAAGGTCCTGTCTTGTATTACCAAGGGCTTTCACACTATTGTATTTATTCTAAAATAATCAGGGGCTCAAATTAAGTATGGGGAGAATATCATCACTGGAAGACAAATTACTCTGAATGTCTTAACCTACACGCAGTGAACTAGCTTAAATGAGAGCACAACAAACAGAGTGTTTCATGGCCGTAAAACGTCAGCCGTAGGCTCATCTCCTTAAAGAGGAAACCGCCTTTTTAACATGTACAGTCGCAGTATTCTTCTAACTTTTCCCTTTTAAATGTACAAGAATATACATGTATTTTAGGAATGTGTGAGGAAAGGTTTGGGATTTATGTTGTGTTAAGTCCTCTTGGTCTGTGGCTGGTCTAATTTAAATGTCAATGTTGGAAGCTCTAGTTTTACATAATACTGTAAAGATGCCAAACTCTCTTAAAAGAGACCCAAATTTAACACTTGAAAAAGTATTTTTTGTATTTTACCTGAGATGCAGGGGCACAAAGGGATAAGAGTTTTGCAGCGTTAGCATAGCTCCACGTCTAGGATATGAGGCTAGCTTTTTGCAGAGGGTTAGGAATGGTGGTTTTTATATTAAAATATGAACTGGAAACTCTTACTTAGGTATAACTTTCTTCAGGAAAAGGTTTATTGTATATGTTTGAGACTGGAGTTTAGTTAGGTAATAAAAAGAATAAAATAAAATTACATGACTGAATTGTAGTGGACCAAACAGATTCATGGTTGTAACCTTGCTGGAGCCAACGTAGCAACATCACAAATCCGTTTGGTCCACTCTCTCTGGTAGAGTTTGGGCTTAGGGGACAGGGAACTCATGGCCAAAAAACTGACCTCATCCACTCTTCTACTGTGGGTGAAACTAGTGTATTTTAATTCCTTTATAGAAGCTTTTCCACTGCAATAGATTATGAACAAGTTCTACACGAGCAAACCTCTTTAACATTTAAAACCTTTTATTTAAACATCTAAAACAGGGTAAAATGTGACTAAAATATTGTGGTTTTTAAGTAGGCTTCCAAATACGAAACACAAAATAGCACTTTTTTTTAAGATTTATATAGCTTTTCCCCATCTCAGTTTCACCTATAGGGAAAAAAAGGAAGATTATACAAAATTTTCTTTGTCGGTATCTATTGATGTTTGACACATTACTAGGTACTTTGAAAACCTGAAATTTTATAATAGCTTTAGGACTATATTTTATAAAATCCACTCTGACTATATTTTAAAACATAACAAAAATTATTCCCCCCTGAAAATCCATCACTGTCTTTGTGTCCCAGCTAGCATTCTCCCCTTGCCCCCCACCCTTTCTGGTTTCTGGTGCACTATACTTGATCTTATGAAAGCTTTCTCTATTATTGACTTTTTGCTATCTTCTGAGTTCTTTTCGTAAAAGCTTTAGATAGGTTTCTATACCCTTTGTATTATCACATCATTGTTTTATATCATCTATCTGTCAGTTGTGTCCAAGCATATTAGAGAAGCAGAGGTTTTAGCTGTCCTACGCTGGACCCAGCGGAATACAGTCAGCGCTGAAATACTGGAAGGCTGGTACTGGGAAGGTACCGTTGTTCTTGTACATAATGTCATGACATGTCTATGTCAAAGGTTCTTATATATTTCTTTTATAAGCTGAAAGAAGGTCTATTTTTATGTTTTTAGTTCTATGAATGGAACGTTGTAAATGCCTGTCAGAAATAAAATACTGAAAAAAACCCACAAGAGGGGGGTGTGTGTACACGTGTGCTCCGAGACAGGTGCCTCTCAGCGTGGCGGCAAGCAAAGAAGCACCTCCTGCAGTAGATGGAGTTGTATGGATCACTCTCCTGGCTTTAATAACCTGTAGGAAGTCATTAATTATGAGGTTTCCAGCCTTAGCAGTGTGTGCCCACAGAATCATTAAGGTCAGAAAGGATCTCTAAGATCAACCCCAACCTTCAGCCCAGCAACTCAATGAGTATTAGACAACATCCTAAAGTGCCACACCTACTCATCTTCTGAACACCTCCAGGGATGGTGATTCCACTGCTACCCTGGGCAGCCTGTTCCAAAGTTAAACTACTCTTTCACTAAAGAAATATTTCCTAATGTCCAATCTGAACTTCCCGGGGTGCAACTTGTGGCCGTTTCCCCTTGTCCTGTCACCAGTTGTTTGGAAGAAGAGGCCAACACCGGCCTCCCTACAACCTCCTTCCAGGTAACTATAAAGGGCAATAGGGTCTCGGCCTCCTCTTCTTCAGGCTAAACTGTCCCAACTTTTGGTGGATTGTGAGCTCTGGGATAGGTAATGGCTCCCTTGGCCAGCAGGTGCTGAGTTTGTCCCATGTGAAAGGCTAGGGCAAATTTGTTGGCCTCCTTTCTTCCCTCCTGAAACTTCTTTTTAATTTCTTTCCCAATGGAAAGTCCAACACTGGGTGGGAACTGAGATGGACAGGAGATCCAATGCTAAAGGTAAGTGTTTGCCCACAGTGTGCCTATTTAACTGGCATCTCAGTACAAAACAAAGCTTCCCTTTACTGGAACTGCTGACTTTACAGAATGCCATGCTCAAGTCCATAGGTATTTGTGCTGCTCCCCAATATCCATGACACTGCACTGACCTCTGCTGAAACATGAGAGCAAAGCGTGCCAGTTACTTGCTTGTGTGCTCAGCAGAG
Organism: Upupa epops; assembly: GCA_013397515.1. Classification (NCBI taxonomy): domain Eukaryota; kingdom Metazoa; phylum Chordata; class Aves; order Bucerotiformes; family Upupidae; genus Upupa; species Upupa epops. The sequence goes on along the minus strand of VZRI01005198.1, from coordinate 15,976 downwards.
AACAAATGTGAAGAAGTAGGAACTTCTATTTTAAATACCAAAACCTTTGTTTAGACGGGTTCCCATGCTTGCCTCCTCCACAACTTACTTGTTACTAATGACTGACATATTTCCAGCAACTGACTTAAGCTGCTTGGACAGCTTGTCCTGCTGCAATAACATCATGCCTTGCATTAAAAATTCCTATTGCGTAGCTCATTTATCACACCGAGTCTTCCACAGAAGGTGTGATAGGTGGAAAGTGTAGCGCTACAGAATAGTTCTTGCAGTCTTGTCTGCCACACTGTAGCCCTCAGGTAAGGCAGAAGTGAGAGTTGCCATTTTCCTTATTACAGAATTCACTTCCTTGTTTCCCTGGTTCCCATGACTAGTCATGCCTGTCTCTTTACCTGTGCTGGTCACAACAAACATTACGCGCATAACTTAAAAATTAGAGAGGAAAAAAGTAGCAAATTCCAGAGTTCCAGTTATGTTGGAAGAGCTCTCCTGCCTTGCCGTGGCTAGTTGGTTGGCCAGTACTCCTCCCTTTGACATGCTGAAATTGTATCCCAAATGTAAGAAGCACACACCATGTGTGGGCTGGTGTTTCCTCCTCACCAGCCTGGGTAGGAGCTTCCGTGGCCTGTGGCCGAGACCACTTTTCTTTAGAGGAACTAGGAATGTGCAGATGTGTTTTATATGTGTGGATTCTGGTAGGTTTTTCCCTAGAAGGTGAACAGGTGGACATTAGGAAACAAGCTTTCAGAAAACAAGGTGGTGCAGCCAGAGCTGTAAGAACCTTGCGCAACTCTTTGGTCTTGCCCACAATAGAACAAGAGTCTTCTGTGGGGAGAGCACAGGCACCCTGTAGAACTGAGGTGTGAGAACTGCTTAATTCTAGTAGCCAGTTGTTTTCTGCAGTGTTGTCTGGCAGACATGCTTTGCTTGCACCAGTTTCAGGACAACACAGGAACTGCTTTGTTTTGTGGCTGTTGTCTTCTACAAATCATGTGTCAAGAATGGGACCCCACTCCCTGCGTGTGGCTGTTTTAATTAATTGTGGAGAGAGCAAACAGTGCTTCCCACAACTCATGTTCCCACCCCTGATGTCTTTGGCAAGTTGCTTTCCCTGCCTTTTGATTTTGTCCTCATCAGCTGCTGGAGTTCTGCTGAACATTAGGTTTTCAATTACAAGACCTGTGGTGCATGTTGATTGAAAACTGTCCATGTGCCAGTGTTGATGAATGAATCCAGTCCATTTTGGAAGCTTGGCTGGGACTCTGCCTTGTTCTGGGGGAAGATGAGAGGAAAGCAAGCCTCTGAAAAACTGCTTCCTCTCTCTCTTCTCCTTCAGCCGCATCTTGCTAATAATGCATGGTTCCTCTGTGCTGTACCTGGGCATGAGTGTGAGTAGGTTTTTGCAATAACAACGGCTTGCAGCAGCCTTATGGCCTGTGTGGATGGTTCTTGTTGTAAGCTGGACAAATAGAGGCAGGTGGAGGGCAGAGAGAAAACTGTTTAGCCATTAGTCTGGCCAGTGTTTCCCTTTTGTTAATATAAAGAAGTAACTAGCTGTAGTAAGGAATGCTTTCATGTGGCAGAGTAGTAAAGTGATTGGGTAAGTCCCACAGGCCTCCTGGGCAGCAGGGATTTGTTTGTCCATTACCCAAAACTGTGGTATTGAGTTTGCTTTCTCCCTTTAGTTCTGTGTTTCCTATCAATTTAATAAGTTGGGAAGGGATGATGATAGGTCAGGGAATAATTGTAACCAATGAAGTATTTGCCATGACACCTTCAAAATAAAGGCGTGGGGTTTGTGGCTGTATCCCTCCATGCATTAATGTTATAGATGATGCTGACTGCACCCAGTCTCTGGGGGTTATGTGCCTGGAAGAAGAGCTTGTACAGGCTCCATCCTTGGAACCTGGGATGTTTCAGTGTTGTTAAAGACCTGAGCAGCGTGGTCTGATCTTGTCCATTACCCTGTTTGGAGCAGGAGACTGAGCTGGAGACCTTACCTGAGGCTCTCCTGTGATACTGTGACTCCTCCATACTGCTCCATATCCAGTCACACAGGATGGGTAGGTGTTTGAAGTGAGCATCCTACCCAGAATGTTGCTATTCTGAAAGAAGCATCTCTTGGGAAAGATTGAATGTAAGGAGCAATGGAGGGTAGGGTATGCTTCAGGGCCTCTCTACAGATGCACTCAGTGTCCTGCTGGAAAAATTGGGCAACCATTAGTGGTACTTAAACCTCTATGCTTCCGGGTCCTAACCACAGGCACATAGTGCTATTTCATGCTGTAGTATCTTAAGTACTTCAGGAGATCCCAAGGTTGATTCAGCTGTCCACATATAGTTAGTAATAAAGCTTCAGACATCTATCTGCCTGCTTTAAGTGAGCTATGCTGTTATGGAAGAGAAACTGGAGTATGGTGTCAAAGGTTTATCCCAAGATGTAGTTAACCAATTAATTTAGTTAATGTGCTAATGGACTGAAACAAAAACAAACAAGGAGAGTTTGAAAACTACTATAAGTTGCAGGTAAAACCAAAACAAGCTATTTCATTCAACCTACATTAAAAAAAAGACACATGGAGATTAATCACATGTTCTTACGTAACTGGGCCAAGCTGCTAACTCCAGCCCCTCAAAGGGAAAAGAATTTGCAGCAGGTCTTGCTCATTGTGAAAATGTGGAATCCATTCAGTCCATGCACATGTCCCACAGCATCAGTGGGCATTTTAAAGTCCAGTTACCTGTTCCATGTGCTTCAAAACCAGTCCACCATTTCCGGTGTTCTGATTCCTTTGGCCATGAATGAGGGAAGAACTCTCTCCATTTCAGCAAACAATAGATTACAGCAGAAATCTTCCTTCTGCTGATCTTTCGAGTTCCACTCCCTAGTCAACACATTCTGAGGACAAGGTGGCTGCTGTGTTCAGTCCAGTGCCATGCATCTCCCTCTGAACAAAGACAAAAGTGAAACCAAGGAGAAGGAGGAGCTGGAACCTGCAAACTGGAACCTCCAAACCAGTTGTACTAGTTCACAGAGGTGCCAAGCTCTGTTATCACAGGTTATCATAGTAGCTCCCTATTGCTTCAGGCCAAGAAACCCACCAAATTCAGCCTAAGATAGTGAGCAATCCTGAGTCAGCTCACGTGGCATTTAAGGCTGTTGAATCCCACACTGGGTGGTTAGTAGCTCTACAGGGACAGAGCTACGCTGTCTGTGAAATGAGGCCAGGATCCAAGTCAAGGTGTGGGGTGCTTGGAGTGTGGCAAGGATAAAGACAAGTGCTTCTCTGTGCACAAGGGCTGTTCTAGTTAGAATCCATGAGGGGTGTGGTGTGAAATGGCTCCACCTACTCACAAATAAGGGCTCTACACAGCAATACGTTATGCACGTGAGACAGGCAAACAGACAAAGACTTGTGCCATCTCCACCCAGGTGATCACACACAGGAGGCAGCACGGCATTCTCCACAAAAATTGTGGGCACCCCTGCAGAGACAATGTTGGTCAGAGAGGTTGCCTCCTCGTTCTCTCTCCTGAGAGACCTTTTATGCATTTAGTGTCCTTGCACGTAGGGTCAGTACATGTGAAGGAGAGGGGCAGAATACGCCCAGGGTTAGGTAATTTTGTAAAATACTGCACATGCTCTACAGGACTGATGGGGTCTCTCTACCCAACCCTCTCCCTCCCCCATCGCATTTTCCCCTCTTCCTCAGAGCACATTTCTCGTTCAAGTTCTCACCTGCATGGTGCCCAACTTCAGTGTGGTTTGGGGGAGAACAGGTCTGTTGGCAGGCAATCTGCTCTTTGTAGCTTCTATTTTATGTAAACATAGAAAGAAGCATTTCTTTCCCCTAGCTACTGGTTCAGCTAAAGCTATAACATCCCCATAGCCCTCTGGTGATCATATTTCACTCAATATTTTCCCATCCCTAATGCAAGAGCCAGCACACAACTCTGTGTTTTTAAAACCCTCACTGTATCTACAGAAGTTAGTCTAGGTGCCCTCTTGCACCAGATGCTCTCCTGCTTCTCAGACCCTCTAGTAGTCCAATGTTAATTCATGGGGTAGCCCATCGCTAGAGGAATGCCTTGCCTGTGACCACGGTGCTGGGGAAGCCCTAGCGCAGATACAAGCTGTTGCCAGAACAGTCTCTGGTACTGCATTTTAAATCTAATCACACACACGCGGTTCCAGCAGCTCTTCTTTCAGCAGCTCGAGAGGAGCCCATTCTTTCACACAGTCACTGGGTCATTTCAGTGTGAGTCATCATTGCTCCCTGGGCTTCCTCTAGGGAAACTCAGTGAGCCTTGAGGTTCTGCTGCTGCTCTAAGGGACCAGCCCTTTATGGGTTTCTCAGACACACTGAAGGCTTCGCCAAGTGCAGCCAAGGAAACGAAGTGCAACACAACCTGCCTGGATCTCCAGGGTGGTATTTGGCTCAGATATCTCTGCCGTGCTCCAAAGTTGGTGATGTGATGGATAGCTCATGAGAAACTGAGCTGACAGCCAGTGACTGCGCAGAAGCCCGTGTCCTCCTCGCTGGAGCGTCTCATGTTTTGGTTCTGATGACCATGGTGTGAGTCTTGTCTGTTGCTGGTGGTCAGGGCTGACTGTCTATGGGACAGTACCTTCAACATCAGCTTCAGCATGGAGCCAAAGCCCTGGCTGAGGGTCCTCCAGGTAGCACAGCCTTCCTGCTACCAAGGGGCCGGGCTCCCCATGTTCTGTAGGGAAGAGCATAGGACAGAGAAGTGTTTCTGCAAGAGGTGCAATAGCAACAGCCCCCCACAGTGCTGCTTCCCCCAGGGCAGAATTCCCAGGCACAGGCGGCTGCCCGAATCCCCAGGGTCTATCCTGGAACCCCAGGTCGCCCAGCCCGCGGTGCCTGCACAGAGGCACCCAGCAGCGAGCCTGTCTTGTCTGCAGAGAAGGGAGCTGAGCAGCACACCGAGATGCCACACACGCCGCCTCCTTACGGGGCTGGGCTGAGCCGAGCTGGCCAGGACATCCTTGTACGGGGGCTGGGAGCGGGTGCCTCCGTTCCGAGCCGTGGCCAGCGGGGGTCACTCTTCCCCCGCGGATGCCCCGCTCGTCCTAAAGCTCCGCGGGATTTCTGCTTTAATAGAGAAAAGACCCACGAAGCCGTAGACCCGAGGCAGCTGTGCCCTGGAGGCAGGCGAGCACCAGCCTCTGCGCTGCGGTGACCCAAGGCACCCCGCACAGTTGTGGGGAGGCTGCCGACCGGGCTCAGGGGTTTACGGCATTCCCCTAGAAAGAGTCATTTCTAGGAGTGGATGGGGATTCACTTCTTCCCAGCGGAGATGAAATCCCTTTAATTAACTCCTCAATGAGTATCAGAGTGATTAGCATCTTTGTTGGTTGTCGTTGAAGCCCTAATGACCTGGGATCAGTGAGGCAGATTCTCCTTGAATTGTAAAATACTTTTCATCAATTCTCCAAAGGGAAAGAAAGCATCCAGCAGGGATTGGGGAACAAGAGGCAGGATAGGGACAACATCTCCAGACAGGCAAGTGTCAGAGGCGGCACGATGGGCTGCACCAGGGGAGGTTTATGCTGGCCATTAGGAAAAAAGATTTCACAGAAAGAGTAGCCAGGCAGCGGAACAGGCTGCCCCGGGAGAGGGTTGAGGTGCCACCCCTGGATGTGTTTAAAGGCCGTTTAGATGTGATGCTCAAAGATATGATCGAGTGCTGAATTTGACAATGTAGGGTTACTGGTTGGATTTGATGACCCTGAGGGTCTTTTCCAACCTGAATTGTTCTATACTTCTATGATTCTATGATCATGGGGCCCGTGTCAGTGCTTCAGAAGACAGGAAAATACTGCATAAAGAAGAAACAGCTTTTTTTCCCTGCAGATCTTGAAAGTGCGTATCCACTGAGAGGCCGTGCAGGAGCCACCAAGGCTTCTGAGCCTTCACCAGGGCTGTTTACAGATTTGTATTGTGAGTCTTCCTGGCTGGGTAGGTCAAGAGCCTGGTATTGCTGAAGTTTGCTATGAGGACTGCTGCACTGTGTTTAAAAATGAAAGGTGAGGAACATTCAAGAGTTCTCCATGTTACTAGAGAGTTTGGGAAAGTTACTACTGTTGGAGGGGTTGGAAAAACCCCTGCTGATGGATTTCCTGACTGTGGAATCAGGCTGTGGTTCAGAAGGATCTACCCCGTCTCTCCCACAACTTCATAACGCTGCATTAAAAAATGGCTCTTGAATTCTCCAGCAAGAAACTAAGAGTCAGCCAGAGGAAGAGTATCATCTTTCTTCAGGGCCGCTGCAATAGCAGGCTATTAGTTGAATTATATTACTACTCCGGAACAAAGAGATAAAGACAGGAGGGAAAAAAGTAGCTTGAAAAGATAAGAAAATCCAATCCTCTGCCCCCTCAAACCTTACAAAGCATGAGAAAACAAGCAGCTGTTCATGAAACGATTTTCTAAATGACCCTTTTTACTCTGCCTTCCCCTTAAAGAAAGAGGTGTTGAAAATAAAATACAATTGAGAGTGCTGGGATAAAAATGGCACATTTGTACAGCAAATGTGTATGAAAACAGTGGTGGGGTCAAAGCAGATTTACCTCAGCAGGGTACAGGCATGTTTGAGCCATGGGACTCAGCTCTCTGCATTTCCCCAAGTTGATGAAAAAGATGATTGCAAGGAGATGCAGGAACAGGCCCCTCTCAGTGAGCTGAAATGGACATTATTTCTGTAGATGGCCCAAGAAAGTGGTTCAGTACTTTGAGGTGAGAGCAGAGGGTTGAAAGTCATAAACATCCATGTGGAGAATTAAGATCAAGGGTGGGAATTGGGGTACTGAGCTGGGAACTGAAAAGAATCATAGAATCATTAGGGATCAGAAGGGACCTGAAAGATCATCTAGTCCAATCCCCCTGCCACAGCAGGACCACCTAGACCAAGTGGCACAACCAGGAGAAATGAAAATTTCAGGAAAAAGAAGCAACATAATACAATCAATATTGCTGAGTTACAGGATAGTTACTAGAGGGGGGACTGGTTAGGATGTTTATGTTGAGTAGAATGCATTTGCAGAGTGCTGCTCTGATCTGCAGTGAGGTCTGTGAGGCGTGGTAGCACAGACACCCCCCATATAGAGCCATTCTGTGATGGCAAGGGGAGCTTAACTGCTTCCCCAAAAAATGGGGGCTACTCATTTTCCTGCTTGCCATACCAGGTTCTCACAATCACAGTCCTTGAGAACTGCAGCACAGGCAAGGTTTGTACTTGTTCTGATGTTGAAAATCCATAGGGATGCTGCTGCTTTCATCTGGCTGGTTTTATGGCTAAGCTTTAAACAAATAATGTGTTTTGGAATGAACTGGGTAACAGTTTCCTTCCTCTACACTTTTATCGACTGTTAAAAGCTGTGCACACTCTATACCTGTATCTGCTTTTAAAGCTGTGCACTCAAAAATGCTGCCTTAAGTCCCTACACTAATAAATAAGTACGAAATATACATCAGCAGCTGGTGAAGGGTGTGCTTGGCATGAATCAAATTACCACTTAGCAGGCTATTATCCCAAGTACTTCATCAGTCTACAAAGCTATCCCATCCCCAGAGTGACTGATACTGGGGAATGAGGAAGAAACTTGCAGGATAACACAACTTTGATCCCAAACACGACAAAGTTTGCAATAGTTTTGTGACAGAGCAAAACGATCCCCACAGCTGTGTGTAAAACACTTGCAGGATCTGTGTGTAATGTTGATTTCTGGCTGGTCCTACCACCTGCCAAGCATTTGCCCTGCTATCACTAACTGAAATTGCACCCCGAGTGGCAGAACACACCTATTTGTAGGAGGCATAAGTACTAATCTTTCTCTTGGATTCTTGCTCCCTGATCCTGAAAGCAATGGATTCAGGAAGATATGAGGAAAGAGCTCTCAAAATTTAGCTAGCTATGGTTAGAGCTGGGAAAGGTCTCTCCAATTTCATAAAGAACTGCAGCTGTCTAGAGTTAACAACAGTTCCACAATTTTGAGGGCCTTATTGGTTGACCTGTGATGTCTGGATTTGATGGCACAGTTTCTGAAAACTAGAGATGTTGGCCATGTGAAGAGACGATGTCACTTTATCAATATAATCAAATCAACCGAGTCTGAGCCTGAAGGGACTGTTAATAAAGCACAGAGTACCGGCAAGACAGAAATGCTGACTAAACAATCTCATGCTCATGTAGACGCCTGTCATGCTCTGGAGTGGACGGTAAAAACCCATTTCACACAATCACAGAATGTCTTTGGTTGAAAGAGGTCTTTCAGATCATCAGTTGGCAGCTCTCTTGTTTTAATGATAGCAGAAGGCCAATTCCAGGATGAGTGATGAGGTTTAAAAGGTCATGAGCAGGTTCTACATTAGTTGCTTACAACTGGGGTTACTGAAGGCTTCTCTCTGAGGGTTGTCGCTGCTATTCCCATGTGCCACATGAAGTGTGACACCATCAGTGTCAACTCTAGCAGCCACAATTTAAAAAGAAGTAAATCAAACTCAGATGACACCCTGTAGCTCAATTTTCTTGTGCATACTTGTGGCTGGGGCAAGTTCTTCCCACTGTGACTTCTCCACAGAGAGCACACATATGTGTGTATGCCGGTGTTCACCTGCATGGCACTGTTTCAGAAGCTGGGATGTGGAAGTCTTGTCAATTCAGAGAGGAAACAGGTCTACTTTTCTCTTTTAGAAACAAAACATAAGGAGAGAAGCATTGCAGTTTGCTTGAGACCCCAATTCCTACAAATGCCCCTTTTCTTCAGCATGACAGGGGTTACCAGTGTTTACCCGGGTTGGTGCTCATGGACATGACTGATTCTCATAATACAGCTTTGTCTTTCTTGATCCTACGTTCATTTTTCCCTTCTTCAGTGGCCGCACAGGAACTAGCTCTGGCTCGGTTGCTTTGCTGGAGTGTGCTCAGCCCACAGTGATATAATGACGCTCTGAAGCTCTCAGGAAGCCTTATTATTCCTTTAGGTAAAATGGGACCTGGATTGTATTTGTTTCCTGTAACAGCTTTTTTAAGAGGCATGGATGTACCTACTTGACAGTAAGCTCTACACCCTTCAAATTGCTTTCCCTCCTGCTAGTGAAGGCGGTTCCACATCAGTTCTCCTGGTGGCAACACAGCTCTGTGGGATGCTAATACAAGTGGAAGAAAGGAGAAAAACTCTTGTTTTCACAATGGTGCAAATGTAGCAGCTTTTGAATGCTGAGCACAAAGCCCTGCAGCTTACAGCACGTCACAGCACAGCTCCGTGTGGCTTGTGGTGTTATACTTTCTAGTTTTCACAGAATCACAGAGTCTGGCTGGGGTTTGCTGCGCTGTGGCATTGTACTGAGCATTAAGTTGGGATGATGCATCCTGAAGTTTTCATTTATGAAGGTTTCAGGAGAACGACTGATGACTGCTGGCTGCTGTGTGTGACAATAGATTTGTGTCGGGGGTTTGTGTCTGAAAAGCTTGCCTTCAAATGATAAGCATGAACAAGTTCTAAAATCCACTCTTTTGATTTCTATCCTTTCTCATTTTTTCCCTCTGGACTTTGATTTAGCTTTGAGTTTTAGAACATCTAATAACAGACCCTGCACTGCCCTAATGGACTCCACAACATAATCCTGTTTGAGGATCAGTTAATCATTTCTTTTAGCCAGCATAAAAGTCCTGTTTCACTTAGAAGCTGATATTCTAGATCAGTCATAAACAGATGCTGAGCAGAGCCTTCTGTGTTTGCATTACCGGTTTAGCTGCTCCGGGGTGTACTTTCCGAGCCACTGTCCCCATCACCCCCGCTGACACTGCCTTGGTTCACACTGCAGAAGGATCTGGTGCTCTTTTGCATTAAGTGGAGGATCTGCTCCAGGAGCACACCTCAGGCACTCCAGCCTCAAACACACAGACGAGAGGCCAAACCAACAGCTCAGCTGTGTAGCTGTTGAGACCCCAGGGACTTGCTGTGACTGCATGCTCTATGTTGAAGCTCTGGAAGCACCAAGAGATCATGCAGTGCCCTGAAGTGCTTCTCAAGTAACAGAGAAGCTACACAGACCTTCCAGTTTGTTCTAAGTCTCCTGCACTATGGAGGAGGAATGATGGGAAGGGTGCCCTGCCCCTGACCTCTCCAGACTGCTGCATCTCTGGGCATCAAGATGTGTCCATGTGACCTTCAGGCTCTGCTCACAGGAGTATGGGGGGAGTCCCTCTTTGATGGTGGGGAACAATGACAGCTAAATCTGCTAGGTGATGTGGGTAGGGTTTATTATTGCTAGACCCTGCTGGGATATGTTGGTCTACAGAGTGATGCTGATGCTGTTGTCCTGGTTTGCCCTTTTCCTTCCCTGTCTTCTGTATAGACCAGTCTTGCTCTGCCCTAAAAGGTCTTGGGTGTCCCCACCAGCTTTGCTCATCTCCTTAATCCTTAGAGGCCACATTGGCCCTCCTGGGGAGTACGGTTTTACCAGGCTTTGCTCATATTTACTTCCCTGTAGCTGTGGCTTTCTCACTCCCCTGTAGCTGCTCACCCATCCTCCCTCACCCGTGGCCTCCAAATCCCTCATTTTCACCCTGGAAAAAGTGGAGAAAGTAGCCCTCAGACCTCCCTCCTACCATCCTCTGTGCAGCTGCTTGTAAGATGTGTTTTTCTGCATCCATCCAGCCACCCCTCCCCACCCTCAAGGCAATTCAAGGTGATCCCAGAGAGTTTATGGAGTTTCCAATCTTGGAGACATTAAAAGCACAGCAGGACACAGCCCTGGACAACCCTGTGTGACCCTGCTCTGAATGGGGATTTAGACTAGACAGTCTCCAGAGGTCTCTTCCAACCTCAGAGGTTGTGTGGTTCAGTGATTCTGTGTTTCTTCTCCCAGTATCACATATTAATAGCAGCTCAATGTGGTGTTGCTACTCTTGGTTCCATCCTACCAGGCCATTTACTTGTACATTTTAGCGTTCTCTTCTAGCATTTTATGTGCTACAAAGCAAGAGGTGCTTCTGTGCCTGGAAGGGAAATGCTTTGTGTTAAAAGCTTGGGTTCATTTTTCTGCTCAGGACAAATCAGCAGTTTGTGGACATCAGACTCAATATATAGTGGGCAAATAAGAGGCAAAACGGAGGAATAATACAGGAGATTGCTTCTTTTTGTGGGACCTTCACGGCAGTTTATTAGACAGATTGGCTTTGAATGTGAAAAGATTTTGAGCAGCGTTGTAATAAGATTTTGCAGCTGATTTCGGGCAGCATAGCTTAGAAAACACAGCAAAACCTCAGAGACCATGTACTGCAGCATGCCAGATAATTTCAGAGAAGTTAAAGCAGGAGATAGGAAATCCCTAGCTAGTTAACTCAGTTCATCTAGGTAGAATAGGATGGCTTCCTGCAAGTACTTGCGAGTGCATTGAGCAGAGTATTTCCTGAAGGTAGCAATTCGATTTAGGTTCCTCTCTGTGCCTGTGTGCACAGGTAGCAACTGTCTCACGCTGGAAAAGCATCTCATTAGCCACATTAACAAAATAGCTATCGCATAAATTATATGACAGCTGATGATCCTGCTGATAACTTCTGTGCTACCTCTGAAGTTCAGAGGGAGGACTAGCCTCGCTGACAGAACAGGTGAGGTCTGTGGGAACGTTGAGACAATCACTCAAAAAGACGTCAGAGCAAATATGTTCAGGGGACAGCAGCTACCTAATAAATGAGAAAGCCCGGGCTGTTAAATTAAAACAATAACAAACACAGAGATTGCAGCACTTAGCCGTCATGAATTCATCACTGTGGGTTTGGAACTCTCAGTCTCAGTCCAGCAAAGCCCCTAAGCATGTACTTAAACACAGTGTTATTGATCTTGCAGGGATCACTTGTCAGCTTAAAGGTAAGGGGATGCATAGGTACACTAGAAATGCAGCTCACAACTGCGACTCATAAGCTACCCTGAAACAATGCATGACCACAGCAAAGGGACAAATCACAGATCAACCAAACCAGGTAATTTTCCTGTAGAATAGGGGGGAAAATGTTCTTAAAGAATGAAAGAAGGAGATGGAGATTTCTTACAGAATCACAGAATTATTGAGGCTGGAATAGACCTCTGAGATCTTCCAGCCCAGCCTATGACCTAACATCATCACAATCACCTAAACCAGGGCAATAAGTGCCGTGTCCGGTCTTTTCTTAAACACCTCCAGGGATGGGGATTTCACCACCTCTCTGGGCAGTCCATTCC
>VZRI01005196.1:160313-172072 GCA_013397515.1 Upupa epops | reverse complement strand
AACTTTTCCCGTAGCTTCAGTGTTTCCGAGCTGTTCTTGCACCCTCACGCTCCTATCTGTGCTACCGGTTGGGACCAATCGGCTGCTCCCCTTCTCCTCCTCTGTAGCTCTGAGGAGATGCTTAATGTAGTGTTTTTTATAGATGAAAGTGGTTCTTTAGACTCTGGGGGGGAGGGGGGTGTTTCTTCCCATGGCCAGACGTCCATGGGGTCTCTGCTGTAGCCATAGGAATCTGTAAATGAGACGGAAGAACCCCTCGAGACAGCTTTTCAGAAAGTCGGGAGGAGATCTGCCTGGGTTTCGGGGTATCGTGGTTTTAGCTTTGATGAGCTGCTGGCGTTAGTGCTGCCGTAGGACTTGGGCTTGTAAATCCTAACATATGGTGGCTTTTTATGTGGGAATAAAGGCTTGGGGTTTGGTGTGCCAGACGGGCTGTGGAACAGCTTATTGCCTTGGCTTGTTAGTGCTGTAGGTTGAGAAGAGTTTCACGGCAGTTTCTAAATCAAAGGAAAGCCCAGAACTCGCAGCGGTTGACTTCAGCATCCCTTCAGTTGCACGGGACCAGAATTGTCGTCAGATCTTTCTTAGGAAAAAGACTGAAAAGTAGCCACTGACACATATTTTTGCAGGCATCAAGAAATGTTGTTAACTACTCAGAGAAGCAAAGTAGACTGATCCAGCCTCATTTTACCTGTCAGGGCAGGCATCTCGTCTGGTTTTAGGCTTGAGGAGCTCTGTCAGGGATTTGAGTTTTTCATTTGGCACCAAGTCACCTGGGATGTTGCAGGGGCAAATGGTGGAGAAAAGTCTTTTGGCTGTGTTACCCTCTTTATTACAAGATTTTTGTGTAACGACTTGGATTGCAAAAGGCAGAAGAACAACAGTGTTAGCCTAGAAATCATTTGTGAGTTTAAAATCCTGTGGCGGTGTTATTGGATTATTGAGCTAGACTAAGTAAAAGTAAATAGGGCATTTCCTCTGATCTGTTTTGGGTTTTGCCTGTTACCAATTTAAACTGCCCTGCTTTAAATTATTAAAGGCTTCATAAATGTAGATCAAGCTTTTCCTGAAACTGTAATAGTAGTAGGCTTTGTAGGTGTCAGGTCCTGTGTGTCAGTGTTTGGTGAGGTAGTAATACTCAGTCTTACTGCAGGTATTAGCTGTAATACCTACTTGATCTTTTCACTGTCAGTTCATAATATCAAAAACTCAGGATAAGATAATCCCTGAAAGATACCTGAATGACTTGGAATGATACCTCTTGTGTAAAGTTTCCAAAAGTAGTAAGACTTACAACGTCAGTACGTTCGGTTCTTACCCAGCTTATACCGGTCTTACGTGTTTGAAGGAGTTGAGAGTTTGTAAGTTGGGCTTTGGAAGATTTGCTGATGAGATCTGCTGGTTTGCGCAGCTAAAGACATTACCTGAGGTTGCATCAGCTGCCAGAACTGAAATGAAATCTTTTCCTTTATTGACATTTCAGCTGGGATTTTGGAATCCTTGAGGCAATCCTTGCCTTTCAATATTTAAAACAATTACCGGTGTCAGTAACCTCTGCTGGTGCTTTTTGTTGCTTATTAAATGTCTATTAAAAGCATCTTTGCCAGACAGAGCAATGATTGACCTTTGTGGCAATCTTGTCTTTTTTATACTACTTTTTTCCTAGAAGGGGTGAAATGCTGCTGCATTTTAGCAAACTCTGCCTTTTTTAGGGAGCAGTGAATTACTTCTCCTTGCTTGCTTAAAATTTGATTTATCCTTTCCCTGAAATTATTACGGTCTGACTGGATAGCAGAGAGATTTGAACATCCAAGTTGGAGATCTGCATGGTTTTAAATGGAGTGGGGGTAGAAGAATCTAAATGAGGTGTAAGGATTCTCATCCTATTTCTATTTGGAGCACACAAGAATTGCTTTTTCAGCGCTGCTCTGGTAGAGCAACTGCGTGATGCTGGTTATGCAAAGTCTGGTGTGCCTGAACTAGAACTCTTTATTTCAAGTGATAGCCTTTTCAGACAAGGTTGTGCATGGATTAGCATCATACTCAAGCAACAAAACACTGCAGAATCGTGCTTGATAATCAGCTTACTCACAGAGTTGCTCAAATCCTTGTGCAAACCTTCATTGTTAGGACAGTTTGGTATTTCATGATATCTGTCTTGAAACTGTATACTGCAGTAGTTCTGTAACTGTTTTAACTTTGGGTCATTTTGCTGAGGATCTGGACAAGGGGTGTTACCGTTTTTTTTCAAGGTCCCAAACCTAAGGACATCCTTTATGGCAGATTTCAAGTGAGTGAGAAAATAGAGCTAAGCAGGTATCTGTGTTTTCTGCTGTGCCTTAACACTGCAAGAGTGCTACGCCAGTAATGAACATAGTCTGGTGGCAGAGCTAAAGTGTTTGTTAAAGGCTGAATAATGAATTGCTCTTTTTTGTTCTTCATACAGGGTGTTAATAATAGTTTGGTGAGGGGGTTTCACTTGTTTTGTATCCTGACTTCTCTGATCAAATAATGTTATTCCTACTTTTCCCCAAGATACTTTACATTCTCCCACCCACATTAGGCTCCTTAGCTGAAATGATTAGTTTGTTCTTTCAGAGGTCTGCAAGTATACATTTAGCTTCTCATTCCAAGGTAAATATTTGAAGAGTGTTTCTTGTTCCAAATATTTGAAACACAAAGCCATTTGGCAGTGAAATGTCACAAAACCCATTTTTTGGTGATGTTCTGAGCCGCAGAAATCCCTCTGATGAAAACATTGAACACACTGACCTTTCTTTTCCTGTAATTGAATTGATATCTTTTATTTATGAATTTATTACCTCCTTTACTAATGATGTTTGTATTCTGCTAGGAATAATTTCATGAGCACATGTTGTCTAATTCTGCTGCTTCTAGTAGCTGTCCTAGCAATAATGTGCACAAGAATAAGGCTGCTAAAGTACAGTACAAGACACTATCCTGCACGGAGTATTGAAATGTTTCAGAGAGTCCTTGATAGTGGATGAAGGCTCAAATACTTACGGAAATAACTCACTTTACTGAGAAATACGAAGGGGCAAGCGTGAAAGCAGATTGCTCTCCTAAGAGGAGTATTGTAGGCAGTAAGCAGCTTCATGGTTCTGAGCTTGTGGCTGCGCGTATCTGCTAATTCTCAACTGTCAGCAGACACGAAGGTGCTAGAAAAGCTCCCTGTGAGATCACAAATAACTGGCATCTATGTCCACAGAAAGGGTTCCAGGAAATGTTAGAATTCCTTCCCAGCTCCAGGTGAAGAATGAGTGACAAATCCTAACATCCCTTGAGTGTGAACGGGGCTTCCTTTCACTGTCATGTCAGATGGTGTTCCACTTATAGAACTGGAGCCCCTTATCCGCTTCCTGCATCTAGAGTGTTGGCAGCTTTTCACAGATAAGTAGGGTCTGGTTTGAAAATGCAGCTTGTAGTAACTTACCTAGAAAACAAAGCATCCATAACAGGGTAAAACAGCGTGATTTCAACAGATACAAGTGGAACCCAAGCTGAATTATGTTTCTGAAAATGTGTTCTGTGCTCCTGCGCAGCCTCTGCGAAGGCTATTAAGGGAAAGCTAAGTAATGAATGGAGGCTACTGTGGATAAAGCCATGCGAGGTGAGAATGGTGGTAGCCATTCTGAAAGCTGAAATCCTTGTTAGTGCACTAAAATCGGCAAAAAGACTCCAAATCCTCAAACTTTGCTGTTTGAACACCCACAGATTTCTATTCCCGGTAAAGCTCGTTGTGTAGCTGTCGAGGAGATATTCTTTCTAATTTGCTTTAAATGAGGAAGGAGGATCATCCAGTTATTAAAAATAGTAGAGCCAAGGAGTATGGATAAAGTTTTGCTGACAACAAAGACTTAGATGGGTTGGGATGAGATTATAAAGTTTCTGATAGACAAGCAGCACTTTTTTACCTCAAATCATACAGTTTCCCATAGTTTCAGTAGCTTAACGTTACTTCTTTCCTCTGATAATGGAAAATAAGCTCTGCATTTGGAGGATGAGGATTGGATTCCTACCACTGCTGTGGATCCAGATGAGTCAGTTCAATTCTGTTTGTTGCCCAGTCAGTGCAGTGGAGGAATTTGTCATCTCTGTGGATATGCGATAGGTGTTGAATACCTGTCACTGCATAGCTCTCAACAGCGTGAAAGTGTGTCACAAGGTGAAATCGTTGCAGTCATGCAGAATCTGCTGTGAACTGTCATGCTAAAAAGTGTACTCCCAAATTCTTAGAGGCTTCAGCACTGAGGAGTTACCTTTCAGCTTCAATTTTGAACGTGATGTGATCAAAGTTGAGGTGGTGCCTGCAAGAAAGGAACCCCTTTTTTCACATCAACCGCTTTCAAGTTATTTATTCCCTTTATGCCTGTGGTACAGAACTGAATGAGAAAGTGTCATCAGGAACTGCTAAAAAACAAGATTATAAACAACTTTTTGTTTATTTTTGGCAGTATTTTTGGAAATATTTCTAGGATCTCAGACAGTTTAACATGAAATACGGCAAAGCCGAGAGACTTGTCTAATAGGCCAGAAAATGAGCTGACCCACTCGTGGACTGTTTTGAACATACTTATGAGAACTTAATTCTAAACACTTCAGCTGCTGCTTTTAATGTAGTAGTGCAGGAAAATGAGATGTTTGGGTCACTGAAGTTTCCACTGTTTTACATTTTCTGCTGTTCCTGAATACTTTAAGTACCTGTGCCTTTTGTGTTCATTTTTATAGTGGTAACACACTCCATTTTATAACAGTGTTTGCTTTCAAAATGGATTGTGTGGCACCAAAGTGAATATTGGAAAAAGGGAGCGATGGGATGTGTTGTGGGGGTCTGATGTATTCCATGTGCACGTTGTCCCCTGGCTGTTGTGTGTTCTAGATCTCTCAGTTCTTGACCCATTTATCCTTTACAAAGAAATGTAGAGTGTTACCCTAGTTGTCAGATGATGTTTTAACTCAGCTGCAGCTACACCTTGTACTGCTTGCTTGCACAAGCAACGAGAGGGGTGCTGTTAAATTCCTGCTTTTCTGCCTGCTCCTTCCCCTTCCTGATGGGTGGCTGCCATGCTGCTCTCTCCTTCATTTTAGTGTTGTTTTCCAGCAGTTTTCCTCCTTGTCTTGGGAAGCAACGTTAATTTCAATAGTTGGAGCCTGTGTTTGAGTCAGTACCTCTGCAGAGATCACTCAGGCTCCAGGGAGGGATCTTTCCTGTAGCTGTTTCCATCGAGTAGAGAGCCTTGTTTTTCCAAAGCTTCTCACGCTCCTCCAGTGGAGAAGCTTTTCCATGTTAGAAAACTGCCCAGATTGGACATTGAAATTCAAGCTCTCGAAAAATGATTTTTAAGCATCTCTGCCTAAAAGAGGATGGGAATACATTACTGCCTGGAAATAGCACAGCAGCATGTTGAGACAAGGCATAAATAAAATATTATTTGAAATGGGCTGACTTTTTTCCTTGACTGATTAATCTTTAGCTTGTTCTGCTGTCAGATCCAGGCTGTCATTTTGGAGTGGTTATTTTTTATGCTCCAAAAGAACCAGTGTGCGTGGCCAGTACTATCGAGCTGCTCTTTTGACTTTATGGCCGAACTGCCAATTAGTATCGTACTGTCTGATCTCCATAAGCTGCCTTGGTTTGGCCCAGAACAGAGAAAAGAAGCTGTAAACACAACATGTTTTTCACTGAATGTGATTTTTGCCTTTCTTAGTTGGACTGAGCGACTTGAAGGCTCAGAGAAACCTTTTTAAGAAGTCATTCAGGCTGAACATCCTGTACTTCCTTGCCAACTCTTTTCCTTGTGGAGGAGAAAATCCTCACACTGAAAATACAGACTCCTCAAGTCAACACGCACTTCTGCGTCTTTGATTCTTCCGAGGCCAAAACTTAACGTGTTTTCCAGCTTTGCAGGGTCTGTAGGTTAATACTGAAATAAATTGAACACTCCTGTTTCTTCTGTGTTGGACACAAATGGTCCAGATGTCGCTGGCAGGCAGCTGCTGCAGACCTGAATCAGATTGTCCCCCCTCCTCTTCCTTCTTTTTGGTGTCTGGTGAGTCTGTGAGCTGCAAAAAAGCACCATTTCATCTTATTCGGGGCTTTCTATGAGCAGGTGACTAAAACTGTGTGAAGATGATACTGGTTCAGTGAAAAATACGCTGGAGAAATGCAGGAACCCTGCATCTGAAACGGCTGGGTTTCAGATTTTCATTTGATCTTCACCAAAACCGAATGTCTATGCTTATTCATGAGCTGTAGTGACTCAGTGCATTACACAGGCTGTAGAATACTTCTGAATTGATGGGTGTGAGGTACAGGGTTTGGTTTTAGTGATTTCTAACAAGACCAAATCACGGAAAGTGAGATTTCTGGCTACTCAGAAAACCAAGTACAAGTACGTGATCTCAAAACCAAGGGTGAATTATAACGCACTAAGAGTAGGGGGCAATTTAACGTTTCAAATCCAGCCAGCTTATGACTTTATTCTCTAAATTGCTGTTCTTTATTGCTTCTAGATGTTTGGCATGTTGAGTAAGTTGCTGCTTGCTCGGGATTGCTGTGGATGAAAAACCTCATGCGTGATAAACCGCTGCGTCAAAGATTTAGCTTTCATTTTTATGCTTCATTACTTCGGATATTTTAATGGAAGACACGAAGCGTAGTGGTAATTCCAGTGGTGCCGTGTAATGTCAGCCTTGAGTGATAACCCACAGGCAGTGAAGAATAAAGGTGCTGTGTATTGCCTGAAAGAGGACTTTGTTAGAGCTGTGACTTCTGGCCTATCAGTTAAATTAATGCTGCTGTCAGTACCTATTGTCATGTGAACTAGTATTTAATTTTGACAGTTGGGTGGTTTAGTGTAGTGTCACCATGACTGGGGTCTCTGGGAGTCAGTTCAGGGCAGGACTGCTTCGGGAGTAACCCTATAAGTGCCCTGTAAGTAGAGGTAGTGTCCAACACTGCTTGATTTTATGGATGGATACCGCACAGTCCTTGTTTTATCATTCATCTTGGTGTGATGCACATTGACTCAGCAGGGCTTTCTACTTCTGATCAGTCCTTCACAAAGTAAGAAGCTTTTGTGCTGATCAGAAAGTTGAATCACTTTGGAACACAACTGGTTCTGCTCTTACGCTTCCTAAAATATTTTCTTCAGCCTCACCTCGTGAAGTGAGAGTACAGAGACCACAGTCCTCTGCAGCTTCCAAATTTCTCACTCTGAGGTTAAACACTACCAAGGGAATTTGACTGCAATTATAGATAAGAGGTTATTTAGGAATTCAGGAACGTTATATTGCTCAGGTTCTTGTATTCAAGAGGGTTTGGGGTTTGTTGCTTGCTGCTTTTGCAGCTAAAGACGGAGTCTTTTTGGATAAGAACATAGATTCTTCCATCTCAGCGCTGAGTGAGTTGTACAGTCTAAGTCACCTATCTAGGCAGCATTAGCAGCACAGTGATGTTGTTTCTGAAGGTGTTGTGAGACTGTTTCCAGGCATCTGAGCTGTAAGTTCTGAGGTCATTCGAGTGGTCCGGCTAAACCGGTGGTAAAGGTAACTGCTCTTACTACAGAATCTTACTGGGATTTGCTGCAGGCTTCTCTTTGCTTCAGCCTTATCCATGTTGTCGCTGGTTCTGACGCAGAACAAAAATACAAGAAGCTTCACCAGTAAGGGCACGGCCACGGTTGCGTCTGTGGTCTGTGCCTAACACTGATCAGCGCTGTTACGTGGACTTCAGCTGCAGTCACAGTGCTCCTGCTGTGGGAATGGCCTTTGTATTTTTGGTCACAGAAATGCTGGGGAGGGGGCGATAGAAAAATGGAGGGGAAAGCTGTGAAACTCATTCAGGCCAAGCTGGTGTCCCTGTTGTCCAGACTAGAAAAGAAAGTCTGGCTGGATATTGAAGAGAACTGTATATGTTGATAGTTGAGGGCAGCTTGCACAGTTGGGATATGATATTGGTGAGTAGATAGGAGACTTCCTTTTCTCAGGTTCAGGCAGCCTTCCAGAGAACACGTTTATAACTCTTCATTTTTAATAAATAATCCATTTGCTATAGAGTCACAGTGTCCAAGATGGCTGTTAGAACTAAACAGAATTAAACTGCTGCTATTTAAAATGTGACATTTAACGGGGGAAGTGTTGAGCTGTTAATTCTGTTCAAGGCAAGTACCATACGGCCGAAAGGGAACATGCTACCCTTTCCCTGATAG
This sequence comes from Upupa epops, assembly GCA_013397515.1. Taxonomy (NCBI): domain Eukaryota; kingdom Metazoa; phylum Chordata; class Aves; order Bucerotiformes; family Upupidae; genus Upupa; species Upupa epops. Next base: position 163,841 of record VZRI01005196.1, on the reverse strand, counting down.
CGCAGCAGCACGGTTTCACCTCGCAGACTGACATTACCCTGTTCTCTTCTCATTCTGTATTACAGTGGCATTTAGTCAGGCTCTTAAAATAACACAAGGGATATTGTTGATTTTACTAACTGACTCCTGACTCCTTCCGACAGTGCGAGGATCAAAACCAGGCAAAAACGTCCAGCTTCAAGAGAATGAAATTAGAGGCCTCTGCTTGAAATCCCGAGAAATCTTTCTGAGTCAGCCTATTCTACTAGAACTTGAAGCCCCACTGAAAATATGCGGTGAGTAGAGCAATTTGGATTCAGTGTGTCACTTAAATGTAGACTTTAAGCAGAGAACAAATGCCAGATGCTATTTTCACTTACCAAAAGCTGAACTAATAAATAATCGTAGCAGAAAGGGGAAATAAAACCCTGCTGGATGCTGAGGGTGGAGGAGTGGGGACGTGGTAATCGACAGGTTTTTTAATCCTGCTTCATTCACTTGTTCTTTGTCTAAAATCAATACAAGAATGTAGCAGGAAGTCCCTTACAGGTCACTTCTGAATTCTCTTTGCAGGTGACATCCACGGGCAGTACTATGACTTGCTTCGACTCTTTGAATATGGAGGTTTTCCACCAGAAAGCAACTACTTGTTCCTTGGTGATTATGTTGACAGAGGAAAGCAGTCATTAGAAACAATTTGTCTTCTGTTGGCCTACAAAATTAAATACCCAGAGAATTTCTTCCTTCTCAGAGGGAACCACGAATGTGCCAGCATCAACAGAATTTATGGGTTTTATGATGAATGTAAGTGACACAGATAAGTGTGTGTCTGGGGGAAGCAGGGCAGGAGGTGCTGGTGTAGCAGCACTTTGGGATGAGGGGCAGCTCTTGGCCTGTTTAGGAAGGGCAATACATCCTGATCCCGTTTGCATCTGAACTTCATGTTACAAAGCAGCATGTGAGCAAGTAATTGTATTTATTGGCTGTTCTGTTAACTGGTAGTTCGCTCAGAACATATTGATAAAGATTGAGATCATCTGACGAGAGAAGAGAGAATTATACTTTGTGCTTCACTGAAGTTGCTCTGGTTGTGTTTGTATGGGTTGTACTTGTCTTACAACTCCCGAGAGTGGGCTGGTCATTGCCCCTCTCTGTGTACCTGGGCTGAGCACTGGATACTTGCTCCTTGGCTTGTGGCTCACAAGATATTCTCCCCATGGCTTGTTCTCCTTCAGCAAGGAAACAGAGATCTCTAGTATTTCACAGATTAATCACACGCTTAGTCATACATCACATCCATGTTGAGGGTTCATGTCTGTTGGGAGAGTCCCTTTGAAAATAAAACTGCAGCAGTTTCATTTCACAGTCTCAGCTCTTCATGTGCTAAAGCAAACAGCAAGATTTTCTGAAACAGATCAAGTTCTCCAAGCAATAATTTTCCAGAGCAAAGTTGGGACCTTGAAAGTCCTGTGCTCCCACTCCACAGCCCTCTGCCACACTGAGAGAGACCTTTGCAACAATCTTAGAAGCAATAAAGTATGTCAGGGGGTATCAGAGGAGATAAACAGTGCGTAGGCTGTGGCGCTGATGTTTTGCAAGTCCTGGAGAACTTAGGGCAGCTGAGTTAGGTTGGTGCCAGCTGTGTTAGAAAAGCATTTTCACTGTTTTTCTCTCATCTTCTAGGTAAGAGAAGATACAACATCAAGCTATGGAAAACCTTCACAGACTGTTTTAATTGTTTACCAATTGCAGCCATTGTGGATGAGAAAATATTCTGCTGTCACGGGGGTGAGTACCGCTTCCTTACAGCACCTGCCCGCGTGTGCTGCTGAAACTCCCCAACTCAGGCTGCTCAAAGCCTCCTCCAAGACAATGGGTCTGGAGTTGTGTTAGTCGGAATTGGCTCGGTTACAGTACGTGGTACCTGCTTCGTGCAGCTCTTCAGAGTGGTGAAACGGATAGGGCACCGTGAACGTGTTACCGCTCACAAGTCGTTACAGTTGCTGGGGGAGACGTCCTGGTGAAAACCAGTGTGGGGTCTGTCGGATATTGTATTGCATCTTACAGGGCCCGATGGTTGGGGTAAACATGCCCCGTGATTTCTAGCTTGCTTAACGGCTCCTCCTTGCAAAAGATTACAGCGAGATGATTGTAATCCTGTGAAATGTGGAAATGGCTTTGCTTATCTCGCTGCCACTAAACCTTCGAGAAAGTGACTTCTCTTACAAAAGATTGAAAACAAATGCTGGATTAAATCTGTGGCAGCGAAGGTTCCTGTTGAACCGTGTAGAATTGCAGTGGAGAATCGGTTTGAATGCCAGTTATTGTGATCTCTGATTAATCCTTCAGTCCTGCAGAGCAAAGCTGGACTGAAACTTGAACTGCTTCTGCTTTAACTCCGAACAGGTTTGTCACCAGACCTTCAGTCAATGGAGCAGATAAGGCGAATTATGCGCCCCACAGATGTACCAGATCAAGGTCTGCTCTGTGATCTCTTGTGGTCGGACCCTGACAAGGATGTCTTGGGGTGGGGCGAGAACGACAGAGGAGTGTCCTTCACGTTCGGCGCCGAAGTGGTTGCAAAGTTTCTCCATAAACACGATCTGGATCTCATATGCAGAGCTCATCAGGTATTTCACTTTTCTGCATCAAACCATAGTGTAACTGAGGCTGAGAGGGGCCCAGGGTGGGTCTGGTCTGACCCTGCACACGTGTCCTCACCACTTGCACACCGTGGCTCTGATTCCTGATCAGAATTGCCATGACCACAGCAGAGTCCTGCTGTTCTCCTGGCTAACGGGTCTGCCGCTGATCTGGGTGCTGTGCTGGTCTTTGTGTTGTACTCAGAAGTCTGGAACTCATGTTCCTTTGATGTAGCTGGTACCTCAGCTGCTGGCGCTGCCACAGCCACTGGCACCTTGGCTCCCGAATTATCCAGTCTGACCTTTCTGCTTCTCCCTCCAAAGGTGGTGGAAGATGGATACGAGTTTTTTGCGAAACGGCAGTTAGTCACTCTCTTCTCTGCCCCGAATTACTGCGGAGAATTTGATAACGCGGGCGCCATGATGAGCGTGGATGAGACTCTCATGTGCTCTTTTCAGGTACGGTATCGGAACGTTGACTTCACCCTTGAAGTCTGCTCTGAGTTTCTAGTTTTCTATCCTGAAGCCATGCCTTTGCAGCATCCCATGTAGACAGTGCTCTGTGTGCACTCACCCCTTCGGAAATGGGATGAGCCCTTTGCTGGTGTGAGCGTTTGAACTGGTTTGTGCTGGAATTAAATCATCCATCAGCTGCTCACTGGCTTCCAGTGGGACCAGAGAAGGGTAGGGAGGCTGGGGAGAGGGCTAGCAAACAGACCCTGTGAGGAGCGGCTGAGGGAACTGGGGTGGTTTAGTATAGAGAAGAGGAGGCTGAGAGATCTTACTGCTCTCTACAGCTGCCTCACAGGAGGTTGTAGCGAGGCTGCTGCTGGTCTCTTCTCCCAGATTCCTAATAAGGGGAAATGGCCTTGAGCTCTGTCATGGGAGGGTTCGACTGGATCTTAGG
>VZRI01005196.1:122029-160294 GCA_013397515.1 Upupa epops | reverse complement strand
ACGGTGGAGTCACCGCCCCTGGTGGTGTTTAAAAACCGAGTAGCTAGAGCACTTGAGGCGATGGTCTGGACATTAAGGAGCTGTTGGGATGAGGGCTGGGCTTGATGATCCTGGAGCTCCTTTCCAGCCAGGATGATTTGATGATTCATGACTTGTCCCGATGCTGCCCTTTACTACTGGATTAAATCACTTGCTGCTAAGAAGCTTAAAACCTCCTGCTAACCTCTCTTTGCAGATTTTGAAACCTGCCGAGAAGAAGAAGCCGAACTCCAGCAGACCCGTAACGCCTCCCAGGGGGATGATCACGAAACAAGCAAAGAAATAGTCGCTGTGGCGCTGCCTTGACTGGGACTTGTATCATAGTACATACCCTCCATTTTTAAACCCCTCGTGTGTTACTGGTCAGCTTGCTCAGCATAGATAACCGTGTTTGTGGCTTTCCTTTCGAGTCCATGAGATGCCCTTCGCTGGTTGTAACAGCGAAGGGAAAGACTTTGGGGTTTGTTTTTCTTCTTTTTCCTTTCTCCTCCCTCCCGTGAACAGCGTTTTAATCTGCCCCTTCCGTCGGTGTTACACTCCGCAGCGGCGTCATCTCCCTTCCAACACCCCGCTGCTCCTCCCGCTCCCTCCGCGGAGTTGGGGTGTAAATGCTTGTTTTCTTCTTTAGGATCTAAAGAGGGCACTAGTGTGCTGTGAGAGTAGAGCTTTGTTACTGTGGGGAATCACTTACTGTTTATACAAACCACTGTGAACCTTCATTTTTTACGTTCAATTCTGTTTTTAAAGGGATTGCTTTTTTCTTTTAACGGCTCGTACACCTTCGTTTGATCGCTGTCGACCTTAAAAAATGCCCCCTCGGCCCCGCCGGCCTCACTGGTGTATGATGTATATTTAATTCAGACACTGCCCCGCTCCCAGCCCTTCCCCTGACTATTAAAGCCATTATTTTAAGCCTCGGTGTCTCTTTTCTGGAGCGAAAGTTGGGTTATAAAACGCCCTCCTCGTTCATGCTCTCACTTGGAAGGGTTTTCCTGTCCTGCTTCCTCTTGCAGATCTAAGGAAGTCGGGGTGTGGAAGGGCTGGTAGAAATCCTGGCCGCCCTCTGGGACAGTGCCATCAGTCCGGTGCAAGCAGTGTCATAGCTGGGAGCCATGGAAGCCGTTCTGGAGCTGCCCCAGTGCAGTGGAGCCTCCAGACTCTGTTCTACAAAGCAGCCTAGGAAGGAGCTGGACAGAGGGGTCTGGGGCTGCTGGTCTCCACCCCTCAGTTTGCAGGAGTCCCTGGCAGAGCCTTCTTGGGTTTTCTAAACCTGTGAATCCTTCTGGAGGGAGACGGCTGTACAAATCCCCGTAGTGGAGACCACTTACGAAGTGAAGGGATTGCTAAATCCTGGCGGTGCCAGCTCCTCACAGAGGACACGAAGGGCTTTTCCACAGTAAATCAGCCATCCCCGGGCTGGGGGTCTGGATTTCATGAGCTCAGAGCTGCTCTTGAGTGAATCTTGAGACTGGGCACTGGACCAGGCTGCTCAGGGAGGGGGTACAATCCCATCCCTGGAGGTGTGCAGAAAATAAGCAGCTAGAGCACCTGAGGCCGAGGTCCAGGGGTTGAGGAGCCGTTGGGGTGAGGGCTGCGTTGTTGATCCTGGAGCTCCTTTCTGGCCGGGATGATTCGATGGTTCTGTGTGCGGGCCCCAGCCGTCGATCTGGGGGGGTTTAATGGATCGCTCTGCCAAATCAGCCTCCTTCCTGCTGTGAGGACGCTTTTCCTTCCTTCTTTACAGTTAATCGATCACAGCACCTCGTGGTCCCTTCTCTCCAGCTCATTAGATAAGGTGTCAGATTGCCTGTGCCAGGTTTTCTCTCGGACTCCCTCCCTTCAATCTCGGCGGTGATTTTCTTTACAGCTCTCCAATTTTTCTCCCTCCTTGTAAAATCATCGCCCGTGTGTCCTTATCGATCCCGTGAGGAGCAGCGCGGATGGAACCGGCTGTTACTGCGCTTGTCTCTGGAGGAATGCATCCTCCTGTCCCCACGGCTGTGACCCGCGCGTCACCCTGTCACACCTCTTAGCCCTGTGGCTTGTTTTTCCTCTCCTCAAACACCGCTGGTGACACACGGGCCTATTCTGGGCTGCACTTTCTGCTTGGCTGCATTCCCCAGGGCTGCTTCATGCACCCGGGGCTGCAGGGCTGAGGGAAGGAAGTGCCGCGCACTGTGACGGAGGTGGGAACGTTCCTGTTCCACCACAGAGGCAGCGCTGAACGATCTCGCCATGGGTTGTGATCAGAAGCCCGGAGATGTTTTACTAGGGCTGGGTCTTCTGATCAGTGGAGGGTGAGAAGGAGCAGCAGCTGCCCAGCGATTGTTCTGTGTGATGATCCCTGCAGGAACATCCAGGCCTTTGGGAGAGTTTCAAGAGCAGCCTGGAGCAGGACCAGGCCTTGGGGGCAGCAGGAAGGTCTCTTGGATGCTCTCCCAGTGCCTTTTGCTGACCCCCCATAGCTAAATGGGTGACTCTGGAGCGGGGTGCTCAGGCCAAGGCACAGTCAGTGTTTCTCTTCGGATTCTCTGTGATGGAGCGAGTCCTCTTGCCCATCCAGTTGTTCTCTAGCACAGGTTATCTGTTCCTGGTTTGCTCCTGGATCTGTTTGTGCTGTCACAGCTTTCAGCCCTGAGGAGAAGCTCTGGTGCCTTAAAACCAGCACCTCAGTTCTGCGTGTGGTGCTCAGACTTCACGGGAGGATGCAGGAGCTTCATGCCCCCAGTCCTTGGTCTGTACAGCGATCTGGAAACCATTCAGGGGGGCAGGGAAGCCTTTGGAAGCACCGGGACCGCCAGAGCACCCGGGGCATTGGGTGGGTTGAAGGGCTGAACCCAGATGCTTGAGGTGGGCTGAGCTACCCGAGGCACCGGGTGAAGCAGTCCTTACTCAAAGCTGTGCCTGGCAAAGCAGGGCTCAGAGAGTCATCCGCAGGGATTTCAGGGTCCCTGTGGTCGCACCCTGTCAGGGCAGTCAGTTTTCTACCCTTCCCACTCCTGAAAAGGGGCCTGAGCCCCTCCTCCCCATGACAAAACATCCTGCTGGCCTCACTCTCCAGGGCCTGTTGAGCTCTCGGGAGAAGATCGGCCACCTGCAGCTCCAGTCCTGAGCCGGCGCTTTCCACCATCCGCTGTTCGGTGTTGGTGGTGGCTGGAGGCAGCGGAGACCAAACCCCCGAGTTAGCTGGAAACCCCCGGAGAGAACTCCCAGCTGCTGCTGCTGCTGCTCCTGCAGGGCTCTGCCTGGGCTGTCCCACCGCGGGTGCTCAGCTCAGCTCAGCTCAGCAAGTAAGTGGTTCGGGGTGATGGTTGAGGGGTCTTGGAGCTCCTGCACCGGTTCCTCAGCGCCTGGTGGAGGAGGAGGAGGATGGGGCCAGAGCTGTGACCTTTGGGATGAGGCGCTAGGAACCACTCAGATTCCAGGGGGTTTTAGATGTTTCCTAGGAAGCAGCATTTCCCAGGAAACAGGTTTGTCAAGCGAAAACGGGGAGCTGTTTGCTGGGGGTGAGAGCTGAGGCTCTTCCCAGCTTCTCTGATCCTCTCCGAGTTTGCTCAGGGCGCTTCCAAACTCAGTTTGTGTCGGAAAGACGGTGAGGGACCCTAAACCAGAATCCTGACAAAGGATGACCCTACAAACGGAGGGAGGTTAATCCAGGCCTAATTTCTAGGCTTGACGCAGTCTTAATCCTTTTGATCCCTAGACCTCCCCCTACTCTGTGGGGCTGAGCTGTGGCCCCCGGGCTCGGCAGAGGCTGGGATCTCGTTTCACTCCCGTCCTGGATTTCCGCAGGTTTGGGGCGGGGAGGGAGGGCTAAACCCGAGTCGAACTAACAAATTAAAACGGAGTTTAACCCCCATCCGGTGCTTCCCGTTCCGGCAGGGACGAGCGGCGCCAGCGGCAGCGGCGGCTCCGGGAGGTGGAAAAAGCGGGGAAATCCCGGGGCTGGGGGCTCCGGGAGCCTCTCNNNNACTTGGGGCCGCCACGTCCTTCCCGTCGAGGGGGGCCGGGGGCCGCTCCCGGGGCTGCCGCGGTCGCTCCAGCCGGGGTCGGAGGTTCCCAGCCCGGGGTCCCGAGACCGATCCACAAGGAAACAGAGTGGGGTTTGGACGTCTGGGGGCTCCTCTGAGCTCCTGGCCCAACGGTGGGGCCAGCCCCATCCTCTGCTGCGGGTCACTCGGTGGTCCCTGGACCCATCCACAGCCGCTGCTGCTGCCGGAGAGACCTGGGAGCCCCGGGGGTGGGGGGCAAGAGCAGCCCCACCGTGGCCGAGAGCAGCTTGAGCCGAGCTCTTCGCTGGCTCCGGTCGAGGGTGGATGGAGAGTCCAGGTGGGGATGGGGATGCGGTTGTCACTGGGCTTTGTGGCCGAGCAGCCTCGCCAGGTTGCCTGCAGAGGAAGGGTGAGGTGGGGAGGTTGCGACAGGGAACCCAAGAGCAGACGTGGACGAATCCTCTTCTGCGGCCAAGCTCAGCGCTGAGCTGCAGCCAGGATCACTGGTGGGTTTGGGGTTGGTCCTGGCTCTTGCTGGGTAAAGCTGGGATGGCCAAGGCTGAGGGTGACTCTGGGGGATGTAGGGAGAAGAGAGGGAGGAAGACAACCTCAGCCTCTGGCCAGGCTGAGAAGGGGGATCACCTGCTTGTTTTCAAGCTGAGAAAGGAGAGATTGAGATGAGGGCTGAGGAAGAAAATCCTCCCTGTGAGGGTGCTGCGGCCCTGGAAGGGAGGTTGTGGCTGCTCTGTCCCTGGAAGTGTCCAAGGCCAGGTTGGATGGTGCTCTGGACAAGAGACNGAGAGGTGAGAGGTGTCGCTGCCCCCAGCAGGGGTTTGGCACTGCGTGAGCTCTGAGCTCCTTGCCAACCCAGTGGGAGGTTCTGTTTGCCTGCAAAGGCTGAAATCATGGGGGTTCTGATGAGAAGCTGTGGCTGTTCTGCAGCTCTGGTGAGGCTGGATGGTGAGGGAGCCCTGGCCAGCAGCCACTTGAAGGGCTGAGGGCAGCTCTGGCAGCACAGGGGAGGGTTTGATGTGAACAGCAGCCCGCTGTGGTGTTTAGGAGCTGAGAGAGAAAGTGAAGGGGAGGAAATCACCTGCTTCCAGCTTCTGACCCGTAACCCCCATCAGTCGGTGTCCACCAGGAGCCCAGTGGACTTTCCCAGCGGGAAATCAGCAGCCGCCTCCTGTGGCATCACGAGACGGCAGACAGGGCCGGTGATTTTCAGCCCTGTAACCAGTCCTGTATTTTGAGCTGTATGGAAACACCTCGTGAGGAAGTTCCTCCTCGTAGAGCAGCACGAGGGAGTGGAAGCGGCGCTGGGGGCTCTGTTGCACTGGGGGAGGCGATGCAAAGCAAACGGCACCACTGTGAAGCAATTTCCCGTCAGCAGGGCCCGTCCAGTCGCTTCTGAACAGAGTGTCCCACTCGCATATCGCTCCTCAGGCCAGGAGCTCACTGTGTTCTTGTCCCCCCCAGGCAGTTGGCAGGGTGATGCCAGCTTGATCGGGAGCCATGTCCAGGTACCTGAAGCACTTCACGGTGGTGGGGGATGACCCTGTGCAGTGGAGCAACGATTATCAGAAATGGGAGGAGGAGGAGGAGAACGGGGAGAAGCAGCCGGATTCGGAGATCAAGCTGGAGCCCGCCAGGCGCCACGTCTCCTTCCAGGACATGATGAAAAAGCTCTTCAGCTCCCACAGGTTTCAGGTGAGGCAGAACTCACCCAGGCTGAAGGGAGATGGGGATGATGTTTGGCCAAAGATCTCTGTGATGGCAGGATGGGAGCAGCTCTGAGCTCAGAAGCGCTCACCAGCACCTCCAAGAGCAGCTGCTGCCTCTGAGCTGGGTTCTCTGTTGGAAACAAGCTGCGGTGCAGCGGGTGCAGATGTTTCCTGAGCGGCATCAGGCCTCAGTGCCCACTGGTCACGGTGCTGGCAGAGCCACGTGCTGTTCCCCACCTCGAGCTCCCTGAGATCCCCCACTCCAGGCGGTGGGAACTGGCTGGTTTCACGTGGCTGAGACTTTGCAGGAGTCACCCACCGAGCAGGGGCCACAGGATGGAGGAGGTCGGGGTGGGAACCCCAGAGAGCTGTGTGAAATGCAACTGACTTAGGGATGCAGAACAGGGTCCGGCCAGGTACCCTGTGTGAGGGTTGGTGCATGTTCAGCTCCTCTCCCGTGTAGGGAGATGGTTTCACATGGGTTCTTCTCCTCCAACAGATCGTGGTTGTCTGCTTGGTCATCCTGGATGCTTTGTTGGTCCTTGGGGAATTGCTGATGGACTTGAAAATCATCCATCCGGACAAATATCACATCACCCCAAAGGTAGGGGCGTAGGGGAGTGTCAACAGGAGCCGTCGTTTCCCTCTCTTCGCTGTTCACAGCCCGCTAGAGAGGACAACCAGACAGGCAGGACCTCAACCTTCAGCCTTGCTGAACTGGCAGTCACAGGCACGTGGGTGGGTGAAGGTCTCTGAGGGACTCGTGTGACAGCTCTGTAGGGTCAGCCTGTCCGGTCTGTGCCCCAGCTTTGGGTTTCCTCGGGCTGCGGCGGAGCTGAATTACTCCTGCCCATCTTCTTCTGGCTGTCTTCGCATCTCTTTGCTCTGGCTGCCCAGCTCTGCTTGGTCTGGCTGTCCCTTAGAGCAGAAGTCCTCAGCCCTCATTGCAGAGTCAGACGAGAAGTACCCTCGAGCAGTGGAGGGTGTCCAGCCTGTCCCGCTCGTGTGGACGTAGGAGGGGTTCCTGGCCTCACACTTGTGCTGTCTTTCCCCAGGTTTTCCACTACCTCTCCCTTTCCATTTTAACCATCTTCCTGGTTGAGGTGGGGTTTAAAGTCTTCGTCTACCGCCGGGAGTTCTTCCACCATAAGTTCGAGGTGCTGGACGGGGTCGTCGTCATCGTGTCCTTCATCCTTGACATCGTCCTCATCTTCCGCGAACACGAGTTTGAGGCTGTGGGGCTCCTCATTCTCCTGCGGCTGTGGCGGGTGGCCAGGATCATCAACGGTGGGTTCGTGCGGGCACTCGGGATCTTTCCTGGTGCCTGGGCTGGATTCGCCGACCCTCCCTGAATGATGTGGGTTCAGTCTTGGTTCTCTTCCCAGGCTCAGGGTCTGGCTTCTCCCAGCGAACTCAGGAGCCTCTGCTCTTGTAGCAGAGTTGGGTTGACTGCTCTGATGTTGTGCTGTGACTCCGTTATCCCCTCCAGGGTTGCTGCAGGGAACATCCTGCTCTCACTCTGGATCTTTCCTGCTTGGATTCAAAGGGTTTCCCATCCAAACAGTGTCCCCAGATCAGACTTGGCTGCCTCTGCTGTTGTAACTGGTTGAAAACAGAGACAAAATCGGGTCCTTCTGGAATAACGGCAGCTGGAAACATTTCCTTCCTCCTCCTGGAGGGGATTTTGGGATCAAAAAACCAGGGCACGGGGATTAATCCTCGATTCCTGCAGCAAACCTCAGCCCGGGTGCTGCCCAAGTGCTCTCCTGGGGAGCGCTCTGTGCTCTAAGTCCTTCAGCTGGAATAAAAGGGAAGGGATGACTGGGGCCACGACCATCCCGTTGCTGTTTGGATGGGGAGAGCGAGCCCGATCAGTGTCAGGGGCTGGGAGGAGGAAAGATGTGAGAGCAGCTCGTGGGTTTTCAGTTCAGAGTGAAAGTTGAAGAGAAGCTGGATTCGTGTGCAGCTGCAGGAACCTCGGTGACTCCTCACACCCTTCATCATGGACTCACAGAACCTTCTTAGAGCAGACAGCAGGGTTGCACTGACCAGCCCTCATCCTCGTGCGCTCCTGCTTTTCCCCCCCCCCAAGCTTTTTACCAGGTTCTTCTGCCTGGAGCAGCAGAGGGGCCAAAGAAAGTCTGCCCCGAGCTCCAGGTGTTGTGTGTGGGAGTCTGGGCACGGTTCACTACCTTCAGTCCCTGCTCGGGACCGGGTTACAGGCAGCTGGGGACTGTTTGGTGTTTTCAATGCAAATAGCAGCGTCGCTGCTTTGTTTGTAGAGACGTGACCCCCCCCTCCCCAAACCTCACATCTGCTGCCCGCAGTAGAGCTACGGCCCTGCGTCAGTGCCTGCCCTCCTGCACGTCGTTCCGTGAGAGCTCTGGTGGGCAGAGAGAAGATGATGTGCTGGATGCTCTCACCAAGCTGTTAGTTTTAACTCTTGGAAGAGGGTGGGAAGGAGAAGGCTTCACTGTGGGGGCTGAGGTCAGGGGTGATGACCTGACTGTTTCTCTGGAGAAGCGAGACCGCCACTGTCACAAGAGACCGCAGGTCTGTACCGCAGCCTAAAGTGAAGCTAAACCCTTGAGGAGCAGATGATGCCCCACGTCCTGCTCCACTGGCCACAGCAGTCAGCCTCCAGAGTGGACAAGCCTCGTGCCCCAGGCTGTGCTGTGCTCTGCTGCCGTGAGAGTGGGGCTCCCCTCTCTATGGAACTGGGTAAAACACAACCCCAAGTGATGACAGAGCTGCTGGTTCCATCCACCCTGGACTCTGCCAAGAGAACGAATTCAAATGGAGGATCTGAATGACAGTCTGGCTGATGAATTCAGCTCTGAGGCCAGGCTGCCTCTTCCCAGCAGAGTACCTGGATCTGAGTCCCTAGGGGGGTGAATTAAAACCTTCCTCATTAAGAAAAGCCCTTGGGAAGGGGGGGGTTGGAGATGACACAACCGGAGCTGGAGAGGAACAGGCTGAACTCCTTGAGGACAGACCCCGTGTGCTGTTAGCCTCTCGCTCGCGGCTGCTCTGCCTTGTCAAACAGATCCACTGTGGTTTGTTCCACAGGAATAATCCTGTCGGTGAAGACCCGCTCGGAACAACAAGTGTCCAAGCTAAAGCAAGCGAACCTGAAACTCGCAACCAGGGTGGAACAACTGGAGCACAGCTGTGTGGAGAAGGTAAGAACACGCTGAATCCAAACAGGCTTTACCTGCTGGCTGCTCCTCTGTGGGATCCTCTTGCAAGGAAACTGCTGGCTGCTTGTTGTCTTCCTCCAGGTTGTTGTTTGACTGCAGTGAGATCCCTTAAACTAGGTGTCTAGGTGCTCACAGATCACTGCAGAAGGGTGAGGACTGTGTTACTGCTTTGACTCTTGTCTCCTACAGGAGCAAGAAATCGAGAGGCTCACCAAGATATTAAAGCAGCACGGGCTCACCAGTGAGTTCAAATGAGCAGCCAGTTCCCCGAGGTGGGGAATCCCACCCTGGAGAGAAGAGTGTTGGAATCTACCGGTTTGACCTGTAAGGTTTTCCCTGTCTCTCTGCTCGCTCTCTCTCTCTCTCGTTACGCTGTTGTCTGTAAACACTTCCTTCTGTGTGACCGCGCTTCCATTAGACCTTGAGACTGCAGAAACAGCTTCGCTGGGCAATGAACGGCGAGTACTCCCTGTCAACAGAGATTTCATAAAACCTTTATGTACAGCCAACCCCCCACCAAATAATTTAATAAAGACCCTTCTTTACAAGCGAAACCTCCCTCCCCAAAGACCACTGATTTGAAGTCTTCCCCTTCATTTCTGTGATAACTTTCCTGCTTGGGAAAATCTGGGAGAAGCCGGATGGTCCCAAAGGTTAAGAACCCAGGCTGGAAGGTCGTTTTGCCTCCCCTCATCAATCCTCCTCCTCTTTGCCAACCTTTCTCTTCCTATTGTTGGCAGTTTCCTGGTTTGCCCTGCTGGTAATTCAGTTGACGGTTAAATCAGCCTCGAAATAGAAGGTGCCCACGGTGCTGCCCTACACTTGTTCTCCGCTGCAGATCTGAGGCCTGATACTGTGTTCTCTCATCCCCTCTTCCGTTTGCGGGGGGCTACAGAGGTCTTTGTTTCCGCAGCCTGTAAATCACCAGCGTGAGAAGATGGGGAGATGTAAGAGCAGATGGAGGTGAGTGGACTGCTGGGAGCAGTTAGAGCCCAGAAGAGCCACATCTGACAGCCCCAGGCTGCTGGGTTTGAACACAAAGGGGACTAGGAGGTCCCTGCAGAGAGAGATTTTGTATTCAGCAGTCAATGAATGGAGCTTCTGAAAGGTGCTGATGGTAGTAGGCAGCTCCTGGAGTCAGCTGGGTCATCGAGCTTATCCAAAAGCATCACTGAACTGTTCTGCAAAAGCAAAGAGAGGGGATTCATTAGTGGTTTGGAACAGAGGAGGTTCCATCTCAATGTCAGCAGCAACTTCTTCCCAGGGAGGGTCCCAGAGCACTGGAACAGGCTGCCCGGGGGGGTTGTGGAGTCTCCTTCTCTGGAAGGAGACCAGACGTATGACTCGGTCTGGGTGATCCTGCTGGGCAGGGGGTTGGACTGGATGATCTTTCGAGGTTCCTTCTGACCCCTAATGACTCTATAACTAGAAATGTGTGGCTTGTAGCTATGGAAAGAGATGGAAGCAGAGTACAGGTGCTGACTGACTATCCAGAGCCACCGTCATGTTCACACAGTCACCCTTTAACCTCTGGGCAGGGGTATCATTGGGAACCTTCCACTTACTGTGGGCAAGTGCAAGGTTCTGCTCCTGGGTAGAGACAACCCCATGAGTGACTGCAGATTGGGAGGAGGAAGAACTGAGGACAGCCCTCTGAGGAGAAGGACTTGGGGATGGGGGTGGAACAGAAGTTGAACGGGAGTCGTCAGTGAGGGCTGGCTGCCCAAAGAGCCACCCGTGTGCTGGGCTGCAGCCAAAGCAGTGACAGTTGGTCAAGGGAGGGGATTCTCCCCCTCTACTCGGTGCTGGTGAGATCCCATCTCGAGTCCTGGAGGCCCCAACATCAGGAGGACACAGAGCTCCCGAAACAGGTCCAGAGGAGAGCAACTCAAATGCTCAGAGGGATGGAGCAGCTCCCCTGTGAGGACAGGCTGAGCAGGTTGGGGTTGTTCAGCCTGGAGAAGAGGAGGCTCCCAGGTGACCTTCAAGCAACTTCCAGCCTCTGAAGGGGGCTAAAAGAGAGCTGGGGGAGGGCTTTTGTCCTGGGTGGTAGTGAGAGGACAAGGAAAGGGTTCCAGCCTTGAAAAGAGGAGACTGAGGTTGGACATAAGGAACCAGTTCTTTGCTGTGAGGGTGCTGAGATGCTGGAACAGGGTGCCCAAGGCAGCTGTGGCTGCCCCATCCCTGGCAGTGTTGAAGGCCGGGTTGGCTGGGGCCCTGAGTACCCTGCTGTAGTGAAGGTGTCCCTGCCTGTGCAGAGGGGTTGGAACTGGATGATCTTTAAGGTCCCTTCCAACCCTGACCCCATTCTATGATTGATTCTATGACTCCCAACCACAAAGCTGCTGCAAACCCTCACGGCCAATTTTAACCCAGTTTGCCCACGACACAAACTGGTGCCTCACTGCAGTGACTGGATAAACCTCGCTTGTTCAGGAGACGGCGTAAGAAGAGGGCACTGGGGTTCTGGGGTTTGTTTCTGATGCCTACTCACCTTAAACAAATGGAAAGAAAAAATCATGGGGTAACTTGATGTTAATAGTGGGCCAGGCTTTATAGCCAGGCTCTGCCGGCGCAGACACATCGGTGAAAACAACAGAACTCATTACTGGAATCATCCTTTCCCTTCCTGAGGAGACCTGCAACGAAAACACAGGCGGTCAGTAGCTCCAGACTTCTCTTTGTGCGCTCACTCCAGGCCGAGCTCTGTTTTCAGCTGTAAGTTTCACGAGCGATGGATTTTTATCGCCGTTTGCTTTGGCAGACAGCCCACACTTGTGTTTGAGTTGGAACAGCAACTGTTGGGTGCAAAACATTCCGAGGGTTACCTTCAGGTGAGGAGATAAAGCGAGTCGCTGTCGCACGGCGGGACAAGCCGCTGCTTTTATCTGAGATCCTTACCCGCTTCCACGCGGTGCTGGTGAGGGTTGCGGTAACGTTGACGATTCGGGCTTGTGGGTTGACAAGGGATCCGTATTTAGTCCACTTCACTTCTAGTTCAAGCGATACTGGTATTTGGCAGGAGCTCTGGAAAAGGAGAGAAACTCTCTCAGGGTCTGACTGTGGTGAGAAGGTGAGTAATTAATTAAATGAGCAAAGCACCCCCAGACAGCTCCGGGAGGTGACCGGAGTGACAGCATCGTGTCCTGGCCTGGCGTGGGGTGTCCTTAGGGTTTCTCTGATGCAGGAGCTTTGCTTCAGGCAGGACTGTCCTACCTGAGCAGGGCAGGGCTTTGGGTTCTTAGTGCTGAGTGGGTGCTTTTGAGGAGGAAGAATTCTTTCAGTGATTTCTGCTGAGACAGTAGAAAATCCTTAACCCTGCCAGGGCAGAGTTAATTTTGAAGCCTATGATGTGAATTATTAGTGCTTGAGCTGTCAAGTTTCTGCTTACAGGAATCACTCACTATTTAGTCACAAAAGCAGGCAAGAGCCCGGAGACAAGCTGTTGTTGAGGGGGTGCTGCTGCTGACGGCAGCGACTGAGCTGCAGCAGCAGGAGAAGGGCCAGCACAGGACCTGCATGTGGTGTTTGGCTCCCTGCTTCTGTGCTTTCAGGGACTGTTGCTCATCTTACTCTAGGCATGGTGTAAAAGCATCCAAGAAGCAGGGTCACGCTGTTCCTTTGCTGTTTCAGCCTCAGTTGTTGTGTGTTTCACCCCGTCTCAACAGCAAGAGACTCGACTGTGGCTGCAGCTGGGGGTACTCTGTACCTAGTGCTCATCCTGATCCTTAACAGAAGTGCCTGATGATCCTAAATTCTCAGACTCCCAGTTCCTAAACTCTGGCTCTAGAGCAGTCCTGAAACCCCCTGGTTTTCACAAGTCCAGGACTTCTACTGTGGATTTTAAGAAGCCGGAGGTGCTGCTGCAACAGACTACAGAGCTTGGGAGGGAGCACAGTGAGAGGGAAGAGGAGGTGCTAGTGGTGTGGGACTGTCACCTGTTCTGAGATGTGGAGGTGAGTGATGGGCACCCAGTCGAGCACATCCTGGCTTTGAGAGTTTCCAAATGAAGCCACATATTCAGGAAAGCTTTGTCCCTTCAGTAAATCCAGGAGGGTCTGAGTTAGGGGCTGGCATTTCATGGCGGCTGGAATTCTTCCAGGGGTAAAAAAATAATAAAGCAAGAAAAGCAAAAGATGAATTGAAAGTGGAAGAGGAATCTGGATCCAGTTCAGCTTCCTGGTTTGTGCCTGCAGCTGGTGTGAACTGACATCTCAAGGAAGCCCCCCACTCACCTCTCAACTGAGAATGAGAAGTAAGTCCTTTATCACCTGATAAATGTTAAGTGACCCTTCCCACTCTGTTCTGCTCTCGTGAGACCCCACCTGGCTCCAGTACTGCGTCCAGTTCTGGAGTCCCCAGCACAGGAAGGAGATTGAGCTGTTGGAGACTCCTTTTCTGCAGACCCCATTTCCCTCTGCTGCTTCTCACAGCACATGCCCTCTAGGACCTTCACTGGCCCTTGTTACCCTTCTGTGGTCCTACTCCAGCACCTCAATGTCCTTCTTGCACCCTTCCTCATGGAAAGGTTCATCAGAGCCTGGACAGGACTTCTCAGGGTAGTGGGGGAGTCCCTGTGTCTGGAGGTGTTGAAGGACAGCCTGGCTGTGGCCCTGAGTGCCCTGGTCTGGCTGATGGGGTGATATTGGGTCCTGGGCTGGGCTGGAGGAGCTCAGAGGGGTTTTCTACCCTCAATGATTCTGTGAAAGCAAAATCCATCGGTTTGATGCTGAATTAATTCCTCCCTGCTCTCGTGCAGTGTTCGAGCCTTCAGGCTACGGTTGCTAATGTACACACTCTTTCCAAAAGAAAGACTGTTATTAATTAAATGACTCTTTTTATCATTAAATACTCCATTCCCACTGTTCCTACAGCAGTAGGAAACATCCCAGGACCTGAATGGATCCTAATGGAAAGGCTTGTCAGAGAATTAAAAGCATTCAGTTAGAAACAAAGAAGGTCTCTTACCGTAACTTACAGCCCGAGATCATGTTATAACCAAATAATATTGGGGTTCTGGCTCCCTGTGCTGCCAGGCAGTCCTGACTGGCTGTGCTCTGCAGGATGGTGAATTGACTGTGTTTGTTCGTATTCTGAATGATGCCAGATGTATCGCTCAGTTAAAGGGAAACTGGAGAAAAGAATCTTGAATCACAGCCTTAAAATATATCTGGGAGTGCTGCTGGAGCTTGAGATTCCTCTTATGGGGTGTAAAAGCAGCAGAGCGTCCAGTGAAGGTCTAAATCTACCTCTCTGAATTGTCCCAGGACACTGCAGTCAGGACTTAGTCACAGAATCCTGGGCTGTTAGGGAATGGAAGGGATCTTGAAAGACCATCCAGTCCAATCCCCCTGCCATAGCAGGAGGCCCTAGATCCAGTCCCACAGGAACAGGTCAGGTTTTAAGCGTCTCCAGAGAAGGAGATTCCATAAACCCACCTGGGCAGCCCCTTCCAGGGCTCTGGCACCCTCACTGGGAAGAAGCTGCTTCTCATCTTGATGTGGAACCTCCTCTGTTCCAGCTGACACCTCGTACCCCTTGTCCTAGCATTAGGTGCCCCTGAGCAGACCCTGGATCTTTCCTCCTGACCCCTGCCCTTTCCATCTTGATCAGCAGTCCTGGGGTCCCAACACAGGCTCCTTGTTCCCCAGCTCCTTCAGCCTTTCCTCAGCAGGGAGATGCTCCCCTCCCTTCATCATCCCTGTGGCTCTGCGCTGGACTCTCTCCAGCAGTTCTGTGTCCTTCTGGCACTGAGGGACCCAGCACTGGATTCACTCACTGCTTCTCTAAAGCAAAGCCAAAAGGGTTTGGTAAAGAAAAGAACCATTGTATAGGTGTCTGTGCTGGCAAGCGTTTGTGAAGAGAGAGCAGACCCACATATCGACAGGCAAAGGATATCCTTGAGGCCGGAATCCTGCTCTGACAGGCAGTCCAACAACATAACCGGGATTACCGCTGAGAGGAACTGGCTCTGTATTTACCTGCAACACAAACCATATCATCTTAGTCCTTATTCTGTGCTGAAACAGCTGGAAAGCACAGAAATAGCTCATTTCTTTAACTGCAGTAAGATTGTTTTAGAAGATTCCAGCAGTCCACTGATGCTGGCGCTTTCCCTTCACTGGATAGAGTTAAGGAGAGGCACCAGCTGACCCCTCTACGTGTGAAACCCAGGCTTTGGAGACCTTTCTCTGCCCAGTTCTGACCCGCTGTATCCAGGGTGAGCTGCATTTTCCCTCGCTGCTCTCAAGTGTTCTGATTCAAGTTTAATAAGTTCTGTAATTAAATGTCTTTCACCAAGCCATCCGTAACCTCTCGAGCAGTTACCTGAGTAAAGCTGATTTCAAAGCTCTGCTGTATTGAAAGTGCTTCTTTCTTAATTGCCCCCAAGACAAAAGCAGCAGCTGCTTCTATTATTTCTCCCGCGTCGGTGTGTGTAACGTGATAACTCACCTGAAAATCGAGCATTTCAGAGATTAATTAGAACAAATTCAGAAGAGTATGAAATGAGAAGGAATTTAAAGCCGCATTAAGTACTGTTTTCTGTTTTCCTTACTTAAGAAACACTCAGCTACACAGTAGAGAGAGATACTAAATCCTCTAGAAGCTGCAGCCTCTTCCAGACTGACTTCTCTGCAAACCTCTTCCCTAAGCTTAACGCTCATCTCTTTAGGATGAACAGATGATTTGCACTGTGTGTTCCTCAGTTTCTCCACTGCTGTGCCTCAGGTCGTCTTCTCCCAAGCGTAATGTGGGTTCTAAATCCATGTTATTTTCAGTTCTCTCGCATCCGTGCAGCAATAACAGAGAAGGGTTTCACCCTGCCTCTGGGTTGTGTTGCACAGAGCTGTTATTTGCTTGCAAAACACTCTCTTTTATCCCAAAGTCGCTGCTTCTCCTGGAGGTGACACAATAGATGGAAACTGTGCAAGACCTTCCTTGCAGCTTCGTAATTTGAGGCTCAGAAGTTGATTTGATGTGTAAATTCTATCCAGCAAGCATGAGGTGGAAAAGAACGGTCACGCCTGCCCCAAGAACTATGTGAAATGGAAAAGCACGGTCACTTCTATCCCCTAGAACCACATGAGGTGGAAAAGGACAGTTGTACCTACCCCAAGAAGTACATGAGGGATTAAAGAACGGTTGTACCTACCCCAAGAGAACTATGTAAGGTGGAAAAGGAGTGTTGTACCTACCCCAAGAGAACCATGTGAGGTGGAAAAGGACCCTTGTACCTACCCCAGAACTACACGAGGGATTAAAGAACAGTTTTATCTACCTCAAGAGAACCATGTGAGGTGGAAAAGGACCCTTGTACCTACCCCAGAACTACATGAGGGATTAAAGAATGGTTGTACCTACCCAAAGAGAACCATGTGAGGTGGAAAAGGACCCTTGTACCTACCCCAGAACTACACGAGGGATTAAAGAACAGTTTTATCTACCTCAAGAGAACCATGTGAGGTGGAAAAGGACAGTTGCACCTACCCCAAGAACTACATGAGGGAGTAAAGAATGGTTGTACCTACCCAAAGAGAACCATGTGAGGTGGAAAAGGACCATTGTACCTACCCCAGAACTATACGAGGGATTAAGGAATGATTGTAGCAACCCCAACAGAACCATGTGAGGTGGAAAAGGACCCTTGTACCTACCCCAGAACTACACGAGGGGTTAAAGAACAGTTGTACCTACCCCAAGAACTACATTTATGCAGAGTTCATCCAAAAGCATGGGAAGCCTGAGGACGTTGCTACCGTTAAGTAAAGTCCGTGTTCCGTTGAGAGACTGGACAGTGATGGACTGGATGGAGATATTCACCTGCAAAACAAATCCCATGTCATTCGGGAATGCTGTGTGGAAGGACTCTGGGCAGTTTTGTATTGTATTTGTGACTGTTCTGGGTTCTGCTCCTCAGGGACAGCAGGCATCGGGCCTCTGAACGATGGCAACTCTACGTGTGATGCCAAAGTTCAACAAAGGGTTCTATTTTTAAGTAACTAGAGAGAGTTACTCAAACAGAGGGAGTTTTATGTAATGGGAGTGTATCAGCCCTACGTGTGCAACTAGAACAGAGAATCCCACTCTGTTAGGGATTGGAAGAGATCTCGAAAGATCGTGCAGTCCAATGCCCCTGCCACAGCAGGAGCTCTAGATCCAGTCCTACAGGAACAGTCCAGCAGGGTTTTAAATTCTCCACAGAAGGAGACTCCACAACCCACATGGGCAGCCCCTTCCAGGGCTCTGGCACCCTCACTGGGAAGAAGTCGCTTCTCATCTTGATGTGGAACCTCCTCTGTTCCAGCTGATCCTCTGACACCCGGTGCCCCTTGTCCTGGCATTGGGTGCCCCTCAGCAGAGCCTGGCTCCTTCTTCCTGACCCCTGCACTTTCCATCTTGATCAACAGCCCTGGGGTTCCCCCACAGTCTCCTTTTTCCCCAGCTCAAGAGCTCCAGCTCCCTCAGCAGGGAGACGCTCCCCTCCCTTCATCATCCCTGTGGCTCCACACTGGACTCTCTCCAGCAGCTCTGTGTCCTTCCGGAACTGAGCGGCCCAGCACTGGGCACAAGATTCCAGATGGGGTCTCAGCAGGGCAGAGCAGAGGGGGATAACCTCTCTCCATCTACTAACCAACCCCCTTCCAGTCCACCCCAGGCTGCCACTGGCTTTTTTGGCCACAAGAGCCCACTGCTGGCTGCTGGCCATCCTGCTGGCCAACAGGACCCCTGGATCCCTTTCTCTTACACTGCTCTGCAGCAGGTCACTCCCCTAATGTCATTACAATGAGCAAACAGTGTACATTTAAAATTGAAGGATACAGTCCCAGTCAGATGAAGCCAGTGAAAATCTCCCTCCCGCTGCCCAGGACTGAGGAAGAATGTTGCCCTTGGCTGTTCAAACTTACCACCTGACTCGATCTGGGCACCTAGAAGAGAAGAACAGTACAAAATCAACCAGCAGCAAGGAACAGTCAGACTATGCTCTTCAGGGCTTCACTGCTTCGTGAAGCAGTGTGAATCTAGTGTGAAGCCAGCTGTCCCAGTGGAAAATTTCCACTGGTTTTTCAGAAATGCTGGTTCCAGGTCCTCAGTCAGACCTGCAAAATCCTCACCCACAGCACCAGCCTGTCCCTAGTTTTATTTGTGTGACTTCTCAGTGAGTGTTGGATTAATTTCTTTGGGAAGAGACCAAAAATCAGAACCTGAGAAGCTGTGTGCAGTTCTGGGCCCCTCACTTCAACAAAGAGAATGAGGGGGCTGAAGTGGGTCCAGAGGAGCAACAAGGCTGGGGAAGGGACTGGAAGGAAAGGCTGATGAGGAGAGGCTGAGGGAGCTGGGGGGAGACTCAGGGGGACCTTCT
Source organism: Upupa epops (assembly GCA_013397515.1). Lineage (NCBI taxonomy): Eukaryota > Metazoa > Chordata > Aves > Bucerotiformes > Upupidae > Upupa > Upupa epops. The sequence continues at coordinate 141,981 of VZRI01005196.1, read as the reverse complement.
CCCTCTCTGCAGCTCCCTGAAGGGAGGTTGCAGTCAGGTGGGGGTCTGGCTCTTCTCCCAGGCAACCAGCACTAGGACAAGAGGGCAGGGCCTGAAGCTGCCAGGGGAGGGTTAGGTTGGATGTTAGGAAGCCCTTCCTCATGGAAAGGGTGCTCAGAGCCTGGACTGCACTGCCCAGGGCAGTGGGGGAGTCCCTGTGTCTGGAGGTGTTGAAGGACAGCCTGGCTGTGGCCCTGAGTGCCCTGATCTGGCTGATGGGGTGATGTCAGGTCATGGGCTGGATGAGCTCAGAGGGATTTGCCAGCCTCAGTGATCCTGTGAGATTGAAACAAGTTCTGTAGAATTATGAGATGATTATGGAAGAGAACACAGTCCCATGAACTGGAGACCTGAAGGTGCTGCAGGTAACATCTGCCACACACTGTCACATGTTTGTATCAACACCCTGAGGTACAGCTCAGCCGTCAGCACGCGCTGAATGAGCACAAGTGCTTGCAAAGATTAGACTCATCCTCCAGGGAACCATGTTCTTTCTGACTAGGGCAGAGGGACTGATCACTGCTCCTAAAATTCTATTTCCCTGTCACTGGCGTGATGGATGATGTTGCTGGCAGAGAGGCCTCCAGCCTCAGCACTGTCTCCCACTGCCTCATTTTCCTACCAGCCAGGGAGACAAGGAGGGGGCAGGCAGCAGCATGTTGCTTGGGCAGCTGCACTGGACACGCTAACCACGGTGTGATGCATCCCACTGTGAGTATTTTGGGTTCCAAACATCCTCAACCCCCCCGATCTTCTGGACAGGCCAGTGTAGAGAGCAGAGATTAACTGCAGCAACCACAAGGACCTTCCTAGCACTCAAGCTGCCCAGTGTGACAGTGAGTTTGGGCTCATGACAGGTTTTCTGAAGCAACTGCGATACCTGTCCTCCCACTGCAGCTCCCAGCCACCCTCCTTGGGCTCATAGTGACTTTTACCATTTCTCTTGCCAGCAGCTCCACCTGGTGGCACTGGAAGGGCTCCCTGCTCTGCCCTTCGGGCCACCTTGTCCCCAGTCCTAAGTCACTTTCCTGGGATCATATCCCACTCTCAGCTCCCTTTGAGTAAGGGATCTGCTGACAGACCATCTCTAGCATCTGTTCAGCCTCCTCCGGTTCTTGCAGCTGACACGTCTGCCGTAACTCGGGCTGGAGTTCTGACCTCTCCTAAGGTGGGCTGTTGTATCTGGCAGGCAGCACATGAGTATCGTGTTATATACTGGTCTAGCAAGGAAGAGGAAGGAATCCTTTCATTCCAGACCATCAGTCCTGAGGCACACTCTGTCTCTTCTGGTTCTGCAGTCACCAAGAACTCCTAACACAGTGAAACACTCAACTTCTTTCTGAGGCAGTATCTTCTCCACCTCTTCCACAACGGGATGATCAGCACTGACACCTGTGAGGAACCCTCTGCTGATTTCAATGAGATCTTCAATGATCAGAAGAATGGTTCCACCTGTCAGAGCATGAAGCTCTTTAATAGACTCCCCTTTGCTGTTTGTGGGTTTGTAACCAGCAAGGAGACTGGAGGGTCTTTAAGAAGTACTAATTAAATTCATTTTAATAATTATATATCTATATCTCTATCTAAGGCCCACGTTAGTGTGGAGGTGGGCTGCTCCCTGTCTGCTGGAAGGAGCCACCAGGGTAAGACGTTATTTTTCTGCTTCAACTTTGCATGAGTGATTTCTTGGTCACCCTGAATATCTGTGAAGGGGGTTTATTTATCCAGAAGACACCATCCTCCAGTTCAAAGAAGGAGTGAAGAAGTGATCTTAGCTTTGAAGAACAACCTCAGATTGGACTGGGTAGTAAGTAAGATCCAAACAAGTTTGCTCTCAGTGGGGTTAAAGGCTCTTTTGGGAGCACAAGGCAGGTTCAGTGCCTCACTACTATAAAGGAAAGGTGTGTAGAGGGTTAAACCTTACAGGTTCTTTTTTAAGTGCAAAGGTTTCCCAACTCTTTAAACCCCAGGCTTCTCAGAATTAAGCAGTCTGGGAAAAGGCTTTCTGAAACAGCACAAAAGCACGAAGGTGCTGCTGTTGCAATAAGCACCAGCTCAGTGGCACAAGCTCGTCTCCTCACACTGTTATTTTTGCTGGCTAAGCAGAGAACACTAAATACTTCTGCTGCTCAGGCTCCAAGTAAAAAAGACAAGTGGTATTGTCAGCTCTGTGGCTGTTTCAAATCATACTCACTGCTAAAATGCTGCAGTTGGTATAGAACAGCATGCTGAGTGCTCGGATGTTGTCACATTTCTCCACGCGTACCGATCTGGTGCATTTTGTAGCCTGATTTACTAAAAAGGCTGCAATCAAGAAGTCAGAGAGCATTACTGACCAGAAATAAAAAGCAATGTGAGAACATCATTGTAGGAAGGAGATTGAGCTGTCGGGATGTGTCTTAGAGGAAGGCCATGAGGATGAGTGGAGGGCTGGAGCACCTCTCCTATGGGGACAGGCTGGGCAAGAGGAGACTCCAGGGAGATCTTAGAGCAGTCTTCCAGTACCTGAAGGGGGCTACAGGAGAGCTGGGGAGAGGCTGTTTCCAAGGGCTTGGAGTGGTAGGAGCAGGGGGAATGGTTTCCAGCTGGAAGAGGGGAGGCTCAGACTGGAAGTCAGGAGGAAGCTCTTTACTATGAGAGTGCTGAGGCCCTTGACCAGGTTGCCCAGGGAGGTTGTGGCTGTCCCCTCCCTGGCAGTGTTTAAGGCCAGGTTGGCTGGGGCCCTGAGCACCCTGGTCTAGTGGGCAGTGTCCCTTCTCATAGTAGGGGGATTGAAACTAGATGTTTAAGGTCCCTTCCAACATGAACCATTATAGGAATCTATGAAAGACAAAAGTAAACATCATTTCTGCTGCAGAAGGGGGTTATGTGAGCTATAAAGAATGGTGTTTTCTTATATTTTGTCTCAGCATTTCTAGAGAATCTGACTTCTTAGCAACAGCAGCTTAAGAAAAGCCAGGAAAAGATTCAGGACTTCATTTCTGAGATCTCACAAGGGGGTTCACTTTTCTTTCAGAAGAGGCTTCAGTTTTCCTGTGGTCATCACAATACTGTAGTTAATAACAACAATGGGGTCTGGAAAATACAGGAGTGCAGTTTGGGTTGTGGATCCTTTCTGGCTTTATCCTCCCACTCTGCAGATTTTTCAGGCAACTGTGGTTAAAATTTAGAGCTTGAGGCTTCACCCTCTGCCTTCAGATGGACTGGGGCTGTGAAAGAAACCTTGCTGTACCACAAGGGTATCTGACAGAGGATGCCCAGTTAGGTCTTGCTGTGTGTGATGGCCTCTTCCCTCACCCTGTCACCCTTGTACTGGTTCCTCAAGCCAAATATGCCAAGCAGGATGATTTAGTGTTGGATAAACATCCCATTAACTGGAATTTTAAGGATTCTCAAACCTAACTTTGGATGTGTAGATGCAGCAAAACTTCCACTCTAGGTCTAAAAGACTCCCAGAGAATCAGAAGCTTTTTGGGAAAGGTTTGTTCATGGAACTTTTGTGTGGCTGCCAACTTAAGCTCAAGGCTGAGCAAACTACCCTAACACAAATAAATCGGGAAGTCAAATACATTTTCCAACCTGCAGGGTTCGCATCAGAGCACCAGGAGGAGACAACAGGACTGGGTAGTCTGAGGAAGGCATCCACTGTCTGTATCGGAACACCATACTGCCAAATAAAAGGAGATGCTCAAATGATTCAGTTCCCAGGAAGATTTAGAGCATTAAACAGTAAATCTGAATAAGAGAATCACTACTCCTATTAAATCTGTCAACACTGTGTTCTATGTGCACAAGACTTTGGCAGCTGGAACAGCTGGATGTTTACAGTCACTTCAATGACCCCGGTTTACTTTCTGAGTGACCTTACCCAAAACACTACCTGTGGTTTTTACATCTCTGTATTCAAAACCCACGACAAAGTTTGTCTTTTCCAGAAGAACTGCAGATGCACACAGTGCTCCCTTGTTCTTTTACAGAACAGTCAAATCCTACTTGAGCCGCCAACGTTTGCTTGTGGCCAGAAAGCCAACCACATCCTGGGCTGTGTCAAGAGAAGCGTGACCAGTAGGGTGAGGGAGGAGATCCTCCCCCTCTATTCTGGTCTCGTGAGATCCCATCTGCAGTACTGAATCCAGTTCTGGAGCCCCCAGCACAGGAAGGAGATTGAGCTGTTGGAACGTGTCCAGAGGAGGGCCAAGAGGATGAGTGGAGGGTTGGAGCACCCCTCTCCTATGGGGACAGGCTGAGAGAGTTGGGGCTGCTCAGCCTGGAGAAGAGGAGACTCTGGGGACAGCTTAGAGTGGCCTCCCAGTTCCTGAAGGGGGCTCCAGGAAAGCTGGGGAGAGGCTGTTTCCAAGGGCTTGGAGTGGTAGGAGCAGGGGGAATGGTTTCCAGCTGCAAGAAGGCAGGTTTAGACTGAAAGTCAGGAGGAAATTCTTCATAATCAGTAAACTGAGGCCCTGGACCAGGTTGCCCAAGGAGGTTGTGGCTTCCCCCTCCCTCCCTGGAAGTGTTCAAGGCCAGATTGGCTGGGCCCTTGAGCAACCTGGTCTAGTTGGGGGGTGTCCCTGCTCCTGGCAGGGGGATTAGAACTAGATGATCTTCAAGGTCTCTTTCAACCTGAACCTTCTATGACTACGAATCAGATCATTATTTACCTCGTATCCATAAGTTTCATTTGCATCAGAAGGGTTTTCAGCATCCAGGTTTGTATTCCAGTTGTCTGGCTCTGCACTGAAAGCAGGACCTCCAAATTCTTTGAGCAACCGGTCGAAGTTTTCAGAGGTTGGCATTTCAGGGGAACGGAAGGAGAGGGCCTCTTCATCTGTCAGAATGGTTGAAGGAAGGAGATTGCTTTTAGGATAAAAGATACTAAATACTCTTTCCATGTGCAGAGATGCCAAGCTGAGTGTTCAGATAACCACTGTGCAGGTGTCATTCAGTTAATGACCGAACTGAAAGCTTCTTGCTTCCCTGGGAGTCACAGAGGTTTTATACTGCTAGTGCCTGTGACACCTGACTTCCTTCCCAATAGAGAAGACTAAGTTAGAATACAAGATGTTTTAACTCCATAGCTTCACAAGTGAAAGGATTTCAACATACAGACTGTGACCGTACAGCACAAGCAGTTTTCCTAACTTTCAAGGTCTCTTTTTTAGTCTTTTCCTGGTACTTAAATAACTTACAAAAGCAACAGCACAATTCTTAATGTTGGCAGCAGCTCTACTCACAGTTTGTAGCATGGATGCAGAACAGGCTGGGATTGGTTTGGTCTATTAATTTAAATATCCTTTCAGGCGGATTTGCTTCAACATCAAGTGAATACACAGCAGCTTTCTGACTACAAAGACGGCTGTCACCTCTGCAAATAACAGTAATAAAAGTAAAATCAGTCCATTAAAGTTAGGATTGATTGTATTTTACAGTTCTTCTCGAGTGTGGAGGCAGCATCCTAGTAAGAACGGAAGGTGATGATGTTTTTAACACAATCTGTGTAGCAGTTGTGTCTTTGGGACAGAATAAAAAGGGTTAGTTTTGTGAATCTTAGAATAATATCGACTTCAGGGGAGAGGGGGAAAGGTCCTGCTTGAAATCTATGTAAAAGAAATGGCAGAGTGAGAAAGAGGTGTGGGGGGGTGAATCATAGAATCATCCTGACTGGAAAGGACTTTCAATCTAGCTCTCATCCCAACAGCTCCCCAATTCCTAGACCATGGCCTCAAGTGCTCTAGCTGCTCGTTTGTTAAACCCCTCCAGGGATGGGGACTCTACTCTCTCTGGGCAGCCTGGACCAGTGCCCAACCACTCTCTCAGGAAAAGCTTCTTCCTAAAATCTAATCTAACCCTCCCCTGACACAGCTTGAGGCCATTTTGCCTCATCCTATCAAGCCCAAAGAATGCTATTATGCAAATCTATGTAAATCCAGATGTAAATAATCCCTGCAGCTGCTGGAAATCCCATGGAGTCTCATGCAAAAGTGAACACTTTGCACACAAGAATTCAGGGGAAAGAAATGCAACTTTGTTTGAAGCCTTTCTAGCCGACAAGACAGAAAAGTCACCTAAGACAATTGCACTGTGACTCAGGAAGGCGTTGATCAGCCCTTTCTGATATCTATAAATATCTAGAAATGAGTAGCAGCAGTCATTGTGTGAGAGAACAATAAGAATCTGCAGTCTGGGGTGACTGCTAATTGAAATTTCAAAGCCCCAAGAATAAACCCTGCTGTTCAGATTGACATAATTGATGCGGAAAGTGGGTTGAAGAGCTGTACTTTGTGTTCTGGGAAGTCACCAAGAGCTTTTTCCATTAGGATTTTGAGGTGAGCTGTTCTGACTTCTTTTTGAGAGGATGAAATGGGGTGAAGGTGTCTTCAGGGAAACTGTAAACAGTAAACTAACAGCTCTTGGAATTAATTTATTGATCTAAGGTTACACTTTACTGTTTGTCAAGTGACAGACTGGCAGTGAGGCAGCAGGCCTGACACAGCTTGAGTAAAACCACCTTGGTGTGTAAAACCAGTATCAGGATGATGCTCATGCTGCTTCATTAAACCCCTAATTGATCAAGTTTCTAACTGGTATCATAAACTGTAATGAAAGAGGTGATGGATAAACTGCTGGTGGCCTCGAGCTGGCCAGATGGTCCCATGGTATCAACTTTCTCAACTTCCAGACACCATTAATCGATGAAAGTGCAAAGATACATTATTCCCTAACAGAAGGCACCACAGACAGTGAAAGAGGAGAAAAGCAAGTGGTGTGAGTTTAGAAAATGGAGAATAAGTGATAGAGAAGCATGTGGGAGGCCAGTCTGCTGATCTATCTGGTTGGGGCCAAATGTCTGGCAGTACTGATTAACAGCTGGCTGAACAGGAGCCAGCAGGGTGCCCAGGTGGCACAAAAGGCCAATGGCATCCTAGCTTGGATCAGCAATAGTGTGGCCAGCAGGACTAGGAATGTTATTCTCCCCCTGGACTGGGCAGTAGTGAGGCCTCACCTCACGTACGGGGGGCAGTTCATTTCAAGTTCAGTTCACAGGGCCTCTCATTTCAAGAAAGAGATTGAGGGGCTGCAGTAGCTCCAGAGGAGCAACTTAGTGCCCTGGTCTGGCTGATGGGGTAATGTTAGGTCATGGGATGGGCTGGATGAGCCCAGAGGGCTTTTCCACCCTGAAAGATTCCCCAGAATCATAGAATTATTATTCTGTGATTTTATGATCCCTGTGATCTGTTTATAAGCCCAGTTCAGGAAGGACTGGTGAAAGGGTAGGCAGGAGTTAGGATGGTGGGGTCAGAAAGGGGTTTAGGAGCTAGTAAGATAAGATGGAGCCTCACAAACACAAGCAGCAAATAAAACAGGATTTTGTACTTGACAGAGCTCTTTATCCACTTACGTGACAATAGGAACCGAGCAGGTAGTGAAGAGACTGAAATCATCTGCAGTGCAATCAGGGTCACAGCAGCAATTCACATCACACTGAGCCACCAGCAGGTCACACACACACAGCTTGGCCACTGCAGGAGAGATTTAAATGAGGACAGTTGGAACTCCACGCATGACAGCATGTTCCCTGACACTTCCATTCCTCACCTCCCTTTGGTTTTGACAATGGTCAAAGGTCTCTATCTCACTTCCCTGTGTGCTTTGTTGGGGTTTTGTTTCTAAAGTAATTTTTAAAGCCTTTTCCTAACCTGCTTCTTGGCAAATCTCTTTGGAACAGAAGAACAAACCCAAGGGCACCCTAAAAACTGCTGCTCTGTGCCCTCTGAAATAGATAAATCCCTACTAAGTTGCTGGTTTTTTTACCTGTTTCTGCTTATTGGGGAGGAAATCCTATTTGGTAGGGCAGTGAGATTTTACAAGTATTGAGTGTGTCCCAGGGTCCAGGAATAGATTGTCCTGATGTGCCAACACCACTAAAGTTGACTTATTTGGAACCATTTTATTATTGGAACTGTTTTATTTTCATGATGTACTAGCAGTCCTGTGAACTGTCTGGATAAAATACTTCTTAACATTCTTAGGAGTTAAAGTTTATTGATTCAAAGAGCAGTTATTTACTGTTTAGAGGAGTTGCTGTTCCATAAAATCTAAATGATTTTAATGTTTAAATAAATCTAAATAACACAGAATGAAGACAAATGAAGATGAGGACTCTGAGAGCAAGACATTGAAAGTTGCACTTTTATAACTATTGATTTATTTAATCTCAGTTGTCGCCTGTCAACTCTCCACAGCTTCCTGGGTGCTCTCAGACCATCTGAACAGTATCCAGGAATTTCCTGGAATCTCTGAGGTTCTGACTGTTCTGTCCACCGAGTTCAGCACTAGAATCCTCAGCTCACCTTGTAAACAAGGGAAGTTTAAACACAAACGATTAGATGGCAGGGTTATGTCTGAGATCAGGGATTTAAGTCTGGTTTTGTTTCCCATAAGCTGGTTCACACCAGGATATGTTTGATTTGGCAAGTAAATGTAGGGAAGCTGAACTGATGACAGTAACAGTGGGAAATCAAAAGATAAGTGTCACCTGCTAGAAGGAAGGCAGCAGGAGACAGCTTCTGATGGCACAGAACCAGGAATTTGTGATCTGTATCACAGGAACAATAAGGTTGTGGGCTAAGTTGTCACAATAACATGAAACATCCACAGAGCTGGGGCTGAATTAAGACTTTCAGGTCAAACTGTGTGTGCTGCCACTTCGGTGTCACCTTGTAAATGGAGCTCAACCAGTCTGAGCTCAACCTGGGTCCCCTCTGTGAAGAAGGCTCGGCCCTGTGGGTCCAGAGCTGGGTGTAGGGGTCAGGAGGGGACTGGGCATATTGAAATTAGAGGGTCTGGTACCCACGGGCTGTGCAGGACTGGCTGCGCCCTCCCTTGGCTACTTTTCTGAGGAGGATGTAGGGCTCGGATGCAGTGTGGAGCTGCGCTACAGCACAGCCACGGTTAACCCCCGGCAGATCCCGGGATAGAGCCGGAGCAGGGCCGACAGGCTGTGAGCGGGGCTTATCTTAAACTGGGAAGAGCCGCCGGTGCCCCACGGACCCCCCACACCGGACACCCACCGTCCGTCACCGGAGCCGGCCCCTTGTGGGGCCGCTCCCGGGCAGGAGCGCTGGTCTCCGGTGACTCCGCAGTGCTGGTTGCGGGCCAGGCGGTGCCGGCTGAGGGCTCCGCAGTGCCTGTTGTGGGCGCTACGGTGCCGGCTGCGGGTTCTGCAGTGGGCCCCACGGTGCCGGTTGCGGTGCCGGCTGCGGGTCCTGCAGTGTTGGCTGAGGGCCCTACGGTGCCGGTTGAGGGCCCCGCATTGGCGTCTGAGGGCTCTGTGGTGCCGATTGCGGATCCCGCGGTGCCGCCTGAAGACTCTGTGGTGCCAGTTGCAGGCTCAGCGTTTGGCTCTGCAGCCCAGAGCGGCGACGAGAGGAGGAGGAGGAGGATGAGGATGGGAAGGGCCCCGCTCCCTCGCCCCGCATCCATGTCGCGGCCTCCCCCGCCAGCGGCGGCTTCCCGGGCCCGCGCGGAGCATCACGGGAAAGGCCCAACGCGGGGCAGGATGGGAAGGGGACGGACAAGTTGGCGGCAGGGGGAGCGAGTGAGGCCTAGGCCTGGGCCTGAGCCTGGGCCTGGGCCTGTGGCAGGAGGAGGGGACGAGGCTCTTCTCAGTGATGCTCAGCTACAGGATAAGGGGCACTGGGCACAAACTGGAACGCAGGAGATTAAATTTATACGTAAGGATAAACTTTTTCTAAGAGTAGCAGAACCGTGGCCCAGGCTGCCCAGAGAGGTTGTGGAGTCTCCTGCTTGTTCAGACCCCACCTGGATGTTCCTGTGGGATTTGCTTTAGCAGATCCTGCTCTGGCAGGGTGGTTGGATTGAATGGTCTCCAGAGGTCCCTTCCAACCTTTAGTATTCTGTGATTCTGTGACCTTACTGCTGCCTTTTAATACATAAAGGGGCCTGTAAAGGAGACAGATCTTTTAGCAGGACCTGCTGCTGTAGCACAATGATGGTTTTATATTAAAATGACGGTTTTAAACTTAAATGACAGTTTTAAACTAAAGCCTTGTTTCACCTCACTCTGTCAGGTGTCTGCTTGTGCCACACAGTCCCTACAGAAACAGCTCAGCATGGTTGTAATTGGATGCCCATGGCCCCTCAGTACCAAGACAAAGGTAATAAGTTTAAGGTGTAGTAAGCTCTGTGTAAGTCATTTATGTGTTTTGGACCAAAAAGCTATTGGAGAGCCATACGCAAAGCAGCAAGTGTGAGGACTGGCCCCTCGTGAGCTATAAAATCCTGTACTTGGCATATTTTTAAGACATTTGGTTTAGTAATCTGCTTGCCTTTAAGTAATTTTTAAAGTCCTGCAAATTTGCTTTTGAAAATGCTGAGGGTCCTTGATGCTTAGTGAAATTGTTCCTTAATTAATCTTGTTAATAATTTTAAAATATATACAGGTATTTTGATAATAATTTGGGAGAAACTGAGCTAGAGAGTAACTAAATGATTACAGTTCCTTTATGGCCATCTGACAGATGTTGGTTACTATCCAGGCTCAGTTTTAGCCAAGAGATGACTTTAACATTGATTTGGCTGAAGTTTCTGTTCTGTGTTATCTGATCAAAAGCAACTTTAAAACAGTTTTTTTCCTTGATCAGACTGATGAGTACATTGTTACACAGTGTTTTGGGGGGTTTTGAGCAGGTTCTAAGTGATTCTGTTCTGGCAGGTGGATTGGACTAGATGATCTTTCAAGGTCCTTTCCAATCCCTACAATTCTGTGATTTTCTATTCTGTTCGTTCCTATTGTTCTGTTCAAGATCTTTATTGATGACCTTGACATCCTGGGACATCATTTTCCCTCTGTACTGGGCACTAGTGAGGCCTCACTTCAAGTATGGGGAGCAGTGCTGGGCCCCTCATTTCAAGAAAGAGATTGACAGGCTGCAGTGGCTCCAGAAGACCAGTGAGGCTGGGGAAGGGACTGAAGGGAATGTCTGATGAGGAGAGGCTGAGGGAGCTGGGGGTGTTCAGGCTGGTGGAGACTCAAGGTAGGGATGTCCTGCCTCTCTACAGCTCCCTCAAGAGAGGCTGTAGACAGGTGGGGATCAGGCTTTTTCCTAGGCAGCTAGTGATAGGAGGAGAGGGCAGTGCCTGAAGCTGCCAGTGCAGGGTTAGGTTGGATGTTAGGCGGCCCTTCTTACGGAAAGGGTGATCAGAAGCTGGACTGGACTGCCCAGAGAAGTGGGGGAGTCCCCATGTCTGGAGGTGTTTCAGGACAGCCTGGCTGTGGCCCGTAGTGCCCTGATCTGGCTGATGGGGTGATGTTACGTCATGCATTGAGCTGAATGATCTTAGAGGTCTTTCTAGCCTCAGTAATTCTGTGATTGTCTTGAAGGGAAGTGTTGAAAGCTTTAAGACCACAAGAGGGCACGTTCTCTTACATTTAATACACTTGACTGTTTCCCTGGTTAGTCGCCCCATCCAAACAGCCCAACTTCATGCTGCTGTGCAAATTTAATGCATTAGAGATGTTCCAGCTTCTTCTACTGAAAACTGAAATCAGTCCACACTGCACTCAGTGTCTTTGTCACTTGTGATACTGTTCTCTGCTACCAATTACTCACAGATGTGTTAATGAGTTGCACAAGGCAGGCTATTGTTTGCCTCATGCAGCACAAGGCTTCGATATTATCAAAGAGCCAGTAACTTAGGATGGGTTTGAAAAATCCTGGAGTCATCCTTCCCTTTGGAAAGACCTGATTCTTTTAAGGACAGGGTGACATGAAGATGAGAATCGAGTGTGTCTGACAGGCAGTAACAGGGTCATCTGTATCTCCCTTCTGCTAAAACAAATGTACCCAAAGTTCCTGTGTTTGCATTTGTCGTTGGGGAAGAAGAACCAATGTGTTTAGTCTCTGTTTCTTTGCTGTTTGTGAGTTTATTTTGCTTCAATTGGAAACACTCCTGCAAGTTAGGGTTGTTCAGTGTGGAGAATAGGAGGCTCCCAGGTGACCTTAGAGCAGCTTTCCAATCTCTGAAGGGGGCTACAAGAGACCTGCAGGAGGGATTTTGATACGTGTGGTAGCAAGAGGACAAGGGGAAAGGGTTCCAGACTTGAAGAGGGGAGATTGAGGTGGAACATGAGGAAACAGTTCTTTGCTGTGAGGGTGCTGAGGTGCTGGAACAGGCTGCCACAGGAAGCTGAGGCTGCCCCATCCGTGGAACTGTTGAAGGCCAGGTTGGCTGGGGCCCTGAGTAACCTATCTAGTGGAGATGTTCCTGCCTGTGCAGGAAGATTGGAACTGGATGCTCTTTAAGGTCCCTTCCAACCCTGGCTATTCTATGATTCTATGAATAAGGTCACCAAAACAATGTTACTGTCTTTTTCAGCTGTGAAGAATAACAGCAACTTCAAGTCTGCTTCTGTTTTGAAAAGTGACTATAGAAATGGTATCAGAGGGCTCCTTTTTCTTCTCACTAAGTTGTGCTGGGACTGGCTGCAATTATGTGCCTGTATTTAGAGAGGGATCTTTAAGAAAGGATATGTTTCTTTGTCCCACAGCAGAGACACAGACAGGCACAGCCTGAAGAAGAGGTAGTCTCACAACTTCAAGAAGAAGAAAGCCTTAGGCAAGGGACTGTTCTCTACATAACAGCGGCTTGTTTTCCTGTTAAAAGGCCAGTGAAGCTCTTTGCTTTTATCACTATTAAGTGGGTGAAATTTTCACGTCCTCTTGCTTGAGGGAAAGTAAAGCAGATTTGGGAGTTTTACTTGTAATTGCTTTAGTGCTTCTCCTCTCTGGGATTGAGGAGCCTGCAGGAAGGGAGAATCTGAGCGCACAGCTTTTCTCTCCACTGCCACCTGGTTGAGATCAGACGTTCTGGGTGAAGCTGACTCAAGGGCTTGCAGTGGCATGAACTTCCTTAACTCATCTCCCATGGTCATTTAACAAAGATGGGGAGGTTTCTCTTACCCACAAGTCCTTCAGATTTTGAAAAATGTAATTTAGTTTTCAGGCTCGGGTGGAGAACGGTGCTTCGTTGTTTGTTATTGATTACGTTCTGCCTTCTGTTTCACTTATTCAACTGCCACGTCATGAGATCTTTAATACTAAAGCACCTCTGCTTGTTAATTTACACAGCTCTGATGGGTTTCACATCATTAAAAGGGCTGTTGACAATTCACAAGGGCAAAGATAATTTACCACATTGGGTTTTTTACATCCAGAATTACTTTGCAAAGCCAACAGTGCCCAGGAGACCAGACTCCTAGAGGAAAAGCAATCTGCAAGCACAGATTGCACCCTGAATACACGTGGGCAGGAGCTGGATGAATAAGGAGGTATCATTTCTTACTGCATCTACCACTGACACAGAATAGAACTGGGCAACTGTGCAACAGCAAAGTACAACGTGATTAATCTGTTTTACTCGTGACCTTTGTTTTTATTCCCTGTGCTCTGCACTTGTGAGACTGCACCTTGAGTACTGGGTCCAGTTTTGGGTGCAACAGTACCAGAAGGACATTGAGGTGCTAGAGCGGGGCCAGAGAAGGACAGTGAGGCTGGGGAGCGGCTTGGCAAACAGACCCTGTGAGGAGCAGCTGAGGGAACTGGGGTTATTTAGTCTAGAGAAGAGGAGGCTGAAAGGAGACCTTATTGCTCTCTATAGCTACCTAACAGGAGGCTGTAGAGAGGCTGGTGCTGGTCTCTTCCCCCAAATTCCTAATGATAGGATGAGGGGAAACGGCCTCAAGCTGTGTCAGGGGAGGGTTAGATTCGATCTTAGGAAGAAATTCTTTCCTAGGAGGGTGGTTGGGCACTGGAACCAGGCTGTCCAGGGAGGTGGTGGAGTCCCCATCCCCGGAGGTGTTTAAAAACTGAGTAGCTAGAGCACATGAGGCCATGGGGTCTAGGGGATGGGGAGAAGTTAGGATGAGGGCTGGACTTGATGATCCTGAAAGTCCTTTCCAGCCATGATGATTCTGTGATGCTATTCAGGAGTAATTGAGGGCCTTACTCAGACCAAGAGTTCACTTGAACTTGCTGTAAAAGAACAGGATGAATGTAGCTCTTCTGTCACTTTTCTCTTTCTCAATGCTTAAGTGACTAATTCTGAGTTCCTTCACTGTAGGGTGTGAAAGTTCAATAGTCACAAAGTCTGTCGTGCAATACATCCACACAAACAGAATGCACTAAGTCCTTGCAGAGAGAAATACAAAGAACATAGAAAAAACACCCCACCTTAGTCATACAGAGCAGAAAGACAAAAGCCCAGTCTAAAAATCATTTTAAACCCATCCCATTGCCACAAAACCCCCACCCTTGAGTTAGATTTCTGCAGCAGGCTCCAGAGGGGAAACTCTGCAGCATGTAGGGCAGAGCAGGATGTTAATAAATAGTGTATGTTCTGCATCACACAGATTTTCATTTATCCTCTCAACAGGAGTTAATTAATAATGATAAAGGGCGCTGTGATCCTTGTGTGGGAGGTCCTATAGCATGAAAACTCAAGCCATTTAAGAAGCAGTAGATTGCAGTCTGTTAAACACACGGTGAAGGATTTACTGCATTCCTAGCTGAATTCTGTTTTAAGCAGCAACATTTGGATGTGCGTTGAAGCATTAGAGGGTTCCATTTGCAATCCAACCACAGCAGATTAAGTCCTAGCAAGGAGAGGAGAATGAGGGGAAGTAATGGATTATAAACACAAATAAAACGAGCACAGATGTCTTCTAGGAAATGTGAAGGCTAAGGACAGAGCACAGCTTATATTTCAGTTTCATCTAAGTTTAGTTTAGTTAAACCCTCCACTGGGTTAAAAACTGGCTGGATGACTGGGCACAGAGAGTGGTTCTGAATGGCGCCCCGTCCAGTTGGTGTCCAGTGAGCAGTGCTGTCCCCCAAAGATCAGTGCTGGGCCCAGTTCTGTTCAGCATCTTTATTCAAGACCTGTATGAGGGGATTGAATCTCCCCGTAGTAAATTTGCAGATGACACCAAGTTGGGGGGGGTGTTGATCTGCTGGAGGGAAGGAGAGATCTGGACAGGCTAGATCAATGGACAGAGGCCAACGGGATGAGGTTGGACAGGGCCAAGGGCAGGGACATACACTTTGGCCACAATAACCCCCAGCAGCTACAGTCAGGCGGGTGAGTGGCTGGAGAGCAGCCTGACAGGGAGGGAACTGGCAGGACTGGGTGACAACTGCCTGAACAGGAGCCAGCAGGGTGCCCAGGTGGCCCGGAAGGCCAATAGCGTCCTGGCTTGGATCAGCACTAGTGTGGCCAGCAGGCCAAGGGACCTCATTTTCCCCCTATACTCAGCACTGGGGAGGCCTCCCCTTGAGTACCGAGGGTAGTTCTGCACTCCTCACTTCAAGGAAGAGATTGAGGTACTGGAGCAGTGAGGCTGGGGAAAGGCCTGGAGGGAAAGGCTGATGAGAGGCTGAGGGAGCTGGGGTTGTTTAGCCTGGAGGAGACCCAGGAGGAACCTTATCACACTCTGTAACTGCCTAAAGGGAAGTTACAGACAGGTGGGGGTTGGGCTCTTCTCCCAGGCAACTAGGGATAGACAAGAGGGCACGGCCTGAAGCTGCCAGGAGAGGGTTAGATGTTAGGAAGTCCTTTCTCATGGGAGGGGTGATCAGCATGGACTGCCCATGGAGGTGGTGGAGTCCCCGTGTCTGGAGGTGTTTAAGGACAGCTTGACTGTGGCCCTTAGTGCCCTGGTCTAGCAGATTGTGGTGATGTTAGGTCATGGAGAGGGTTGGATGATCTCAGAGGTCTTTTCCAGCCTCAATGATTTTGTGTAATTCTGTGTGAAATTTTCATTTTTAACCGTGTAACATTCACTGCAGCCCTTCCTTCTTAAAATTACTTGAGATTTGAAGAATTTAATGACTTTTACACATCTAAAATTACTGCTGTTCCTCAGAACAAAAGACGCTTGAGTTTTCAGAGCAGTGCAGCAGTATGTGACCAGAGCAGTGTTACAGCTCTGCAAGTCTACATGAGTAAACTGCGTGAGTAAACTGTCCAAGTCAACATGTTTTTCTGCAGCAGGAGAATGCCACCAATTCTGACCATGGACACATCTGTTTGATTAAACAGTTTATTTTTGGATATTTAAATACAGTCAAATGAGCTTATTACCATCATCCTTATAGATTTATGGGCTTCAAGCTGTTTGTGGGCTGAATATGCTGATCCTTCTGAACATTCCAGGTACAAAGCTTGTAACTGGCACAAGTTTTAGCATTAGGGTGTCTTTAAGTGATAAAAAATGCTCAACAGAGTTACTGTCACGAAATAGCTTCTATAGGAAGCAGTATCATTCATATTCAGCTTTTTAAATGAGAATAAAACCCTAAAAGGGATCAGTGCATTGCTTGATCTGGATATGGATTTTCAGCTTGATGTCACTCAAGAGTGATTTTACTACTAATACAAACTCAGAGTCACCATCAACCAATGCTATTTTGAATTTTATGGAGAAGCTGGATGACTTGGGTGACGTTTGGAAGGAATTTAGGAACAAACTGATGCACAAAATAAAGAGCTCTCCAGAATTTCAGATTCCTAAGGATTGGGAGGTTCCAGTTTCCCATCCCGAGATGACTGCATCTTCTTGTGACTCTGCTGTGCGAAGTCTATTGTCATCATTTTCACATGAGTTTTCTGTTTGATGCTAACTCTGCTGTCTGGAGTTCTTTGCCTTTTCAAGGCAAACAGTGCTCTATGATGGATGGCTTTAAAAATTGAAGCAGACAGGGATTTTTAATTAAGAGTCCAACCCAAATCAAATCAGGCTGAAATAAACTACATTCTGCTCTAGCACAACATTAGCCCTTAAATAAATAGTGCAAAGCCTGGGCTGTCTCTGTACGGCAGATGGCATTACAGGTAATATTTATCACACTCCAAAGCCAAGGCTAAGATACCAGGGAGGGAGCCCTGCCATCAGCTACTAGTGAATCAGGCTTAACACAAGCTGAAGAACTGCTTGTGCCTTCCACAGTTGATTATATTGTCGGGCACTTCTGCTTTGTGCTCCCCGTTGCATTTATCAGTCAGTCCAAGCAAGCCCAGCAGGAAGAGTTCATTTTGTTTTGCAGCTTAAGTGATGTAAATGGATCTTGGACTTTGAGGTGGGAAGATTCCACCCAGCTGCGGTAACCAGGGGGATGCCCTTTGCCCCAGTTTTTGGTGCCAAATTTGTGCATTTGAGAATTTTAAACAAATATCACCCTCTGGGTACAATAACAACACCACCACCAAGTAAGGCAGCAGGGCATGGACTGGGAGGCATTTGCAGGACCGGTACTGAGCAGAGGGGAAAACAAGTTCTGTTCTACTCCATTACAAATGACTGTTCTTTGTCTCACAGGAGCAGACTGATCCTCTGAAGGGAAACCAGGAGCAAATTTTCCTCTGGGTACAGCGTCACTGTGCAGGAGTGAAAGAGTTCAGCAAAGGTTACTAATTATCACATAACTGATCCAGTCTTCCTTAGCTGTCTGGGCAGGTGTGGGTGGGTGACCAGGAGCAGAGGAGTCTGAACTGCTTGGGGCATGTCTTGGCGTGGGAGCCTGTCCCAGAACACGGAGTCATGCTCTGCTAAGTGTGTTTGACAGTCTTGCACTCCTACAGAGCTGCTTAATCTGTGAGTCGTGGCTGACTGGCAAAGCAGTAGGGTCAGCGTCCTGTCCTGCTCTGGAGGACACGCTGTGATGGGGCAATGGGGAACTCGGGTTTAGTGGGAAGTGTGCTGGGGATCATGGAATCACTGAGGTTGAAAGAGTCCTCCAAGACCATCCAGTCCAACTGCCAACCCAATCCCACCCTGCCCACTAAATTCTGTACCCCAGGACCACATCTACTTTTTTTGTGGAACCCCTCCAGAGATGGTGACACCACCACCTCCCTGGACAGCCTGTTCCAACCCCTGTCCACTCTGTCCTAACCCTAAACCTAATCCTCCCCTGGCATCATTTGAGGCCATTTCCTCTTGTCCTATTGCTGGTGACTTGGGAGAATAGGTTAAGAAGCAATGTGCACCCACACAGTCTGGGATGGGTCATCCTGTACCAGCCAGAGCTGCTCCAGGGTACCCTGGCACTGAAGTTGATGTGAAAACCTGCTGCTTTGGAGAAAAAAGGGCCAGGCTGGTCTTACTCAAGAAGGGAGCTGGACAAGAAGGAGGAAGAATGAGGGGAGGGAAAGAATGACTCTGTGGGGAAATTCTGAAATTATGTGCTTCCCTTTCCTGCTAGGGATATGGGAGGGGGTGAGGGAGCAGTGCTGCTATTGAGGGCAGCCACCTTTCAAGTACTGTTTGTCATCTCACACGCCCTGATGGGCCTTGGCAGCAGCACACACTTATCTCCAGCGTGTCGGCAAGTTCTATTGTGCAGCCTTTTCCTAATTCATCAGGGCTGTGCCTGGGCCAGTCTCTTATTCCTTGTGTTTTCCTTCTCCCCGTTCTGCCAAGCAGGTTAAGACTTTTCTTCAGTTTGGATACAGTTTCAGCTTTAGGCAGAAAAATTTCCTGCATTTGTTAATCCTTTAGCAGTTTAAAGGACTTGAATATTATCTCCACCAGGATACACAGCAAATGAAATGCCTACGGTCTCTTAACGCTGTTATAATGATGGTTCCCCGTGGGTTGGGTCTGTGGAATATGCCACATGGCTTTTCCTTTCACAGGACTCCGCTTGGGGTTCGGGTTTCACACCTACCTCTGCTTCATTTGCACCCATCTATTGTTTTGTTATTTACATACCTCGGGTTATATAATGCAGCAAGAGCCTCTTTACTCCCCATGCATGCAGAGGCATTCAATGAATTTGTGCACCTTGTGCGGAGCTGTGTGCTAAGAACTTCCATCTTACACGCCCACAGTGCAGCATGGAAAACTGAGCTGCAGAAGAGGAGGAATTGGGGCTTTTTGAACACAGAATGGTTTGAGTTGGAGAGAGATCATCTAGTTCCAAACTCTACCATCTCTCACCAGACCAGGTTGCTCAAAGCCCCATCCAACCTGGCCTTGAAGGCTTCCAGGGATGGAACAGCCCTGGGGCAACCTGTTCCAGTGCCTCAGCCCCCTCACAGGGAGGAATTTCTTCCTCAGATCTCATTCAAATCTCCCCTCTTTTTGAACTAGCTGGATCTTTTAAGTGTTGATGCCTTGAAGTTGCTGCTATCTTTGAAGTTGCTGCTGTCTTTGAAGTTGTCCCAAAAGCTGTCTCACTGTCTTTGCATCACATTCACCTGCAATTAAAGTAATTTTAGTGGTTTTTTTGTGATGACTGTCTGCTCCAGAGCCTTCTGCTGAGGGGTTTGTTCAGCATTTCCTATCTCTTACCCCACGGCACTCGGTGCTTTCATGCATTTCCACAGAAACCACACACGTATCACGCGCCTGTACCGAGCTGGCTCTGTCCACAACCGCACCCCGACGGGGGAAAACAGGACCTGTTGTCCTTTAACAACACATTTTTGAGCGCTGTGACTCACACCAACCGCCCTCAACGACCACAGATCACCAACGGCCGCCGAGGCCCTGCGAGCTATGCGGAGCACGCGAGACACGCGGCCCGCCATGGGCGTGAAGAGCGAGTATCAGGGTTGGGTGTGGAAATCACTTGCAATAATGACGGGGAGAACCCGCAGCCGAACCGGGAAACGGCTACCGTGCCGCCCTCATCCCCAGCCCGTGGCTCCGCGGCCGCTGCTGCGGCTCTGAGGGCCGGAGGGACGAGGGAGGGCTGCGGGCTGTCAGGGCCCTCCGCGCCGCGCGGGGGCTGCTGGGAGCAGCGCGCTGTTATTGTCCCGCAACATGCAAATGAGGCTGGGCGCGCAGCCAATGGGGGCGGCCGCCGGCTGCAGCGCCTGCGCGCTGACGGCGA
>VZRI01005196.1:101850-121818 GCA_013397515.1 Upupa epops | reverse complement strand
GGTAGCCCGGGCAGTCCTGGGCGGCCTCTCGCAGACGGACTCCCGTGACTACAGCCTGGTGACAGCCAGCTGTGGCTTTGGCAAAGATTTCCGCAAGGGCATCCTCAAGAAGGGCATGTGCTACGGGGACGACGCCTGCTTCGTGGCCAGGCACCGCTCGGCAGATGTGCTGGGTAAGTGCTGTGCGGGGCGTCGAGGTGGCGTTGGCATCGTGACCTCCCCTGGGCGAGCGGCACATGGTGAAGCGGCTCGGGCTTTGCTCGCAGACAAAGGAGCTGGTTCTGCCTGTTAATGTGAGCGTGACTTCTCTTTTTTTAGTTTCAAAAGAAAGCTCTTTGCTGCAGCACAGACACCCACCTGGCTCAGCCCATCTCTGGGCCCCAGCCTTATCGCTTCACCTGGAGGTGCCTGTAAGGCCTGGTGACCCCAAAAACCAGAGGAGGGTCTTTGGAGTGCTTTTCACTTGAAAAGCCAACCCAGCCTCGTGTGTGTGGTGCATTTCTGCACAAAGGATCATTGAAACAGGCGCTTCCTTATTGTAGCCTGCACTGTGTCCTTGTCAAGTGAAAGGCAAAGTGACATTGAGGCTGGTTTCAAATGTCAAACTTCGATTTCAGTGTCTCTTCTACCCTGACCGGACTCTTGGGTCCGGATTCACGTGTGAAATCAATCTTAAGGGTTCAGATTTTGGAAGCAGTGAATAATTAGACATCATCAGTGGACTCTTCACTGGAAGAGCAGCATGGCTTTTGACAATGCTTGACCTTTCTCCTGTGTAGTCAAGGTTGAATTTGGCTGACAGACACTCTGCAGAAGTTAGTTGTTAAGAAACATAAAATTTCACTAAAACTTTGACATTAAAAAAGTCTTCCTCTGCCTCCCCCCTCTTTTTTTTTTAGTTAAAACAGGTGGGATTGTGCTGCAGTATCTGATCTGACAGTGCTTAGTGATTCTTCCCAGTTTGCTGCTGTCATTGTAACTTGGTTGCTGTTTAACAGCTGAGACGTTTTTGGGGGGGAAGCTTTAACTTGGTGCTAGGTAACAGTATTGCGGTTTATTCTCAAGGGAGCTCTTACTCTGAGGGTGATGCTACGCATTTCCAGGAGATGTGGGGAACTGATCAGTGCATTTTAGATACTCTGCATCTTTTCCCTTGTGCCTGTTCCAGAGAAACTTTTCTTCTTGTGTAGAATTAGCTGTTGGACAGCCTTCCTTTAACATGTGACTCGAGCTGGCTGGCTTTAAAGTTCATACTAGGCCAACACTGATAAATAACTGAGTAATCGGTATTTGCCTGTTAGGAGAAGTGCAGAATCTGCTTTACTTAGGTGTCGACTCTTTGTGTGGGGAAGCAGGTGGGTTTAGCCCCAGCTTGATGATGTTTAGGGCTTTTTGGCCATATTTGGTAACTCCCATATGTGGACCCCACAGCTTGTCTTCCTGCTAAAAGCAGCAGAGTCACATTTCTGAATCGGCCTTTGCATGGATTTTCATGGCAACTTGAAAACAAACAGAATTGTAACCGTGGTGGCTTCAGATCAGGATGTTTTAGCTACCAAGGAGAAAGTCATTTCTGGGGTAGTTTCCCCTATAAGGCTGTTTTCATGTGAATTCTTGATTGCTTTTCTAATATACATACCAGAAACCCCACATCACTGGGCATCCTGCAACTAGTGATGCTTGGAATGGCTTTTGATGCAGTCTAGTGTCACGCATTCCCTCCATTTGTAGTCCTTCAGTTTGCTGAGACAGTTTTCTCCTTGTTTCTGCTGCTACGATCGCTTCTTTGCTTTCCCTTTCTCATCCAGCCCTTCTGCACTGCTGCAAAAAGACTTTCAGCACCGGCGCTTTCCTGCCCTCAATTCCCCTGACTCTCACCACAGATCTGAGGTTCTGGTTCTGTTTTTCAAAGACCCTCATCAATTTAGTGCTAACTCTGCACCTCAGAACTGTCCTTTTTCGAGCTTCATTTTTCACTGTTGATGAAGAGCCTGGTGTGGTGGTTTTAGCTGAAGGCCAGGCACGCTGAACAGCACAACTCAAGTGTGTCGCTTGGAGTTAGCCTGCCCTAGCAGTCAACAATAACAAAGCCGTAACAGATAATTAATTTGGGATTCTTCTGTGCCAGTCGTTTCTACAACCAGTATATGGGAAGCCTGCCTGTGTGGGATGGAGATGGGTGTGGTGTAACAGTGAAACAGCTACTCCCAGCAGTTTGGCACCAGTGCTTGGGGATTCATTTTCTTAGGGCAAACAAAAAGTTGAGGAGGGAGTGTGTTTGTAGCAGAGACAGAAGTGTTAAACACATCTTTTGTTGTCTGTTTACTCTGTAGTCTAAAGGCTGAACATTCCACTGCTGTCTTCAGGTCCCTGCTTTGTCTTTTCATAGTAAGCTCAACAAAAAGTGATTTACAGTCGTTCCAGAAGTGTTAGAAGCTTGGTAAAGCCTGTTACTGGTGTACCTGGGTTCTTGGGTGTTTTGTCTTAGTTTTACTTGTGTCTAGGAAGTACCTGTTAAATTTGCTCGTTTTATTTCCAGCTTGAGCACAGGGAGAAAGGAAAAACTGGGAGCTAGTGTTCTTTAGGATCACAGTGAGAAAAGGAAATGGTTTTACTGCTAATTTCAATCTCTAGAGCTCTGTGATTCAGGCCTGTGTTTTCTTTTTGCTGCTGCTTATTTCCATACTGTACCTTGGCCTGTGTTCGTTGCCAGTGCCTTGGCTGAGCACATCCTCAGAGGATTCAAGTACCTTCTTGAGACTTGGTAGATTCCACATGCAGCTTCACTTCTGACAGCAGCAATGCTGGTTTTTCAAAGCTGAAACCAAAACTCCTCACAAACTGCCACCTCTAGTAGAGTAGAATTTGTAGCGCCCAGGGAGCAAACCACTCCTTTTACAATTAACTCCAAACACTCGATGTCTCATGCTGCTGGTCATTTTTTCCTTTGGTTGGGATCTTATTCTTGGCTTATCAGGCTCCCCATGTCTTTGCTAGTTTTTTATGGATTTTCCAAGCTGCAGCGTGACTCACTATTGAAACATGACAGCAACCAGTGCGCATCCCGTGACAGCATCACTTATACAATGCCTGTGCTGGGTAGAAGTTTGGGTGTAGCCAGTACAACTTAACTAGTCTCTCAAACTATTTCTGTCCTGCAACTAAAAAACCCCTGCCTGGCAGCAGGGTGCTGTTTGTCCTCTGTGAAGTTAAGGTTTGGCAACTGTTATGTCTGCTGCAAATCTTGCTGTTTAACTTTTTTGGGTGATTGGGGAGAGGGGGTTGTGGAGTGTGTGTGTAGAGGAGCTACTCTAAACTAAAGGGAACTGCAGTTTGGTTGCAGATGTTGACAGCAGCCGGTGTAGCAGGTGTGTAAAGCTCCCCTGGACTACAATTAGTGTCAATGTCATCAGGAAAGGGGTTGGTAGGTGAAATGCCAAGGTTGTTCTGGCGGCTCTAGAGGGAATCTTGCTATCATGCCTGAAGGTCATATTAGATGTTGTGAAGTCATTTCTTTAGTTGAAGAGTGCTGCCTTATCGCACAGCAGGAGGCAACTTGTCTGCTTGCTTAGTATTCACCTTTTTACTTTACAGAGTGTTGGCTCTGTTAGTACAACTGAGGACACCTTACTAAGGAGTAATCAGTGATTTGGAAGAAAAGGAGTTGTGTTAATTTGTAATAGACCCAACGAAACTTCCTCTTTAACATGGGAGCCCAAGTCTGTCACCTGCAGAGAAACTACAGATGGAGAAACATCCCCACAAACAACCAGCATTCTTGCCAGTAGAGCCAGTCCAAATGTCAGCAGAGCTGTTGGTATTGAATGTAACCTCTGAGAAATGTGGCAGCTGAAACTCAAATCTGGTTGTTCTTTACCACAGTTTCTGGAAGGGCACTGCACGGTAGCGTATTCCGAGCCGAAGTGGGACCGATCTTTGTTTATAGTGGGCAGTTATCTGTTCCCACGCAGGTCTTAGCTTGAAGGAAAAGCAGGTTGTGTCAGACATCTCGGAGGGAAACAGGCGAAGCTGGACGCTATGCAGTAGGTGAGATGTTAATCATACCTGTGTCGCAGGAAATGTTGCAGAAATCTCCTGCTGTTTACTGTGGTTCATCCGCCCTGCTAATACTGTGAGCCTGAGATCGGCTGGGATAGGTTTCAGCTCAGCTCAGCTGGAGTCTGGCCTACAATACCTGGCCGTTTGCAGCACCAACCTTCATGAGCAGTTCAGAGAATTAAGTTCCACAGTTGCTCAACACCCTGAGAGATTAAATAGTTACGGCTGTGTAGGGAAGCTCTGTAAACACTTGCAGAAATAATGAACGGTGTTCTGTAGCTCCCCAAATCCACTGAGCCATTCCTCTCGTAAAACAGCTAAGAGATCTACCTGCTAAAAACCTGTTTCAGGAACAGCAGTGTATTGTAGCAGAGAGATAAAAGAAAGAGAGTAGAAGGAAGGAACTGCTGCTTTTTCCTGGAAGTAGAGGCATCATTGAAGACTTTCAGTTCCTTGTTTCTCTCTTAATTAGGTTTTCAACACCCTCAATCTGCCTCTTGATTCTTGTTCCTCATGACCACATAATCAGTTATTTTTCCAGTGCCTAGTTAATGCAAACCTCTACCTCAGTGTTTGGGAAGCACAGTGTGAGTAAGTACCCTTGCCTCATGTAACTGATGGTCAGTCACCACCTGCCCTAAAGGGGTTGGTTTAGGTGATTTCTTTGTCAAAGCTTTGCAGTTTGGCTGTTAAACAATGGGATTCACAGATTCTTAGGATTGTTCAGGTTGGAAGGGACCTTAGAGACAGTCTAGTTCCAGCCTCCTTGCCATGACCAGGGACACCCCCCACTAGACCAGGATGCTCAAGGCCCCAGCCAATCTGGCCTTGAATGCTTCCAGGGAGGGGGGCAGCCACAACCTCCCTGGGTAACCTGTTCAGTGTCTCAGCACCCTCGTTATGAAGAACTTCCTCCTGACTTCCAGCCTCAACCTCCCCTCTTCCAGCTGGAAACCATTCCCCCTGCTCCTACCACTCCAAGCCCTTGGAAACAGCCCCTCCCCAGCTTTCCTGTAGCCCCCTTCAAGTATTGGAAGGCTGCTCTAAGATCTCCCCAGAGTCTCCTCTTCTGCAGGCTGAACAGCCCCAACTCTCTCTGTCCCTCTGGGAGAGGTGCTCTAGCCCTCCAATCATCCTCGTTTCCCTCCTCTGGACACGTTCCAACAATTTAATACCCTTCCTGCGTTGGAGATCCCATAGAAGCTGCTGGGAAAGGTGGTGCTGGCTTTCAGCATGTGACTGGCTTTGGGTGGAGAGCCGAGCTAGGTGTGAGATTTATCTCAGAGCTGATAAACCAAGAAATGTTATCAGCTGATCTGAATTCTGATCTATTGGCCAATACCAGGTGCTGTATTGCAAACCACTGTTACGCAGGAGGTAGCACTGTTACCTCTGGTAGCCTTTCTTCTGTGTTTCATGCAGAATCAGACACAAATACAGCCTTTTGTTGTTATTTTATTGTCGATTCATTGCTCATTCAGGTAAGGAGCACAAGAAATTGGAAGTTGACTGGACTGTCTTACAAAGCTAATTGTGGTTGAGTACAAAACCAGGGCCTGCCTGGTGCTTCTGTAGCTGTTGATCCGAAGTTTTGAAGGTCTTTGCAGTGATTGGTTTGGGACAGAGAGATCCTTTTGGACTCTGACCACGGGCAGGTTAGTTTGCCAGCTAGCCAGAACTTCCCCTCCTAACCTTATTTATATTCAGCAGGGTCTGGTTAGTATCATGGCTGTGTTCTGAACTTTACACCTGTTTAGTTTGTATTTGTTCTGAGCTGGGTAGAAACCTGTGGTGAAAATCACGCGTTGACTAGTCTCAGTGCTAGCTGGAGGTTCTCTGGGCTTTGCATTCACCTGGTGTGTTGGCAGTCAACTTAAGGATGTAATTCTCCCCCTGCATTGGGCACTGGTGAGGCCTCACCTCAAGTACTCTGTGTGGTTCTGGGCCCCTCACTTCAAGAAAGAGATTGAGGGGCTGGAGCAGGTCCAGAGGAGAGTGGTGAGGCTTGAGAAAGGACTAGTGGGAAAGTCTGATGAGGAGAGGTTGAGGGAGCTGGGGTTATTGAGCCTGGAGGAGACTCAGAGTGGACCTTGTTACGCTCTATTACTACCTGAAGGGAAGTTATAGACAGGTGGGGATCGAGCTCTTCTCCCAGGCAACTAGTGATAGGATGAGAGGGCAGGGCCTGAGGCTGCCAGGGAAGGGTTAGGTTGGATGTTAGGAAGCCCTTCCTCACCGAAAGGGTGATCAGACATTGGAACAGACTGTCCAGGGCAGTGAGGGAGTCACTGTGTCTGGAGGTGTTTCAGGACAGACTGGCTGTAGCCCTGAGTGCCCTGGTCTAGCTGATGTGATGTTAGGTCATGGGCTGAGCTGGATGAGCTCAGAGGTCTTTTGCAGCCTCAATAATTCCATGATTCTGTGATAATTCTGTGATTCACATTTACATTTGAACTGATGCTTCATCCCAGCTTCTCCTAGCATTTCGAATGAAATTTATAACAAGTTTCAGCATCAGTCAGTTGCCCTTTGGAAACTTCACTACAGCTGTTTCCCTGGGAGAGGCTGCGATAAGCTGGATCAGTCAGAAGTCAGCAGGAGCCACTATTTGCCTTGACACACGCAGCAAGTATTTAATCTGGCAGTAGTATTTGTGTGTTTTCCAGCGAAAGTCAGCGGAGTGGAGCATTAACTCTCAAGGGTTCTGAAAGATCTCCGTGATACACTCCAATGTTTGAGAATATTTATTCTTTGGAAGTGCCTTCTTGTGAATTTTCTTCTGATGGCTTTATTTACCGCCGCTGGTCGTGAAGCCACAGGCATTTCGCTGTGTGGTGTGGATGCTTGAGTAATGTCTGCGTAGGCTTGAGCAGGGAATGGCCAAAGCAAGGCTATTGCTGTGAAATGCTGTGATTTACTGAAGAGATTAGGAGAAACCCAGGGTTGTGCAGTGCAGTTCTCAGCCATGCAGTTTGTCTTCTGTGTTCTGCGGGTTCTGTTCTGTCAGATAGGGGTTCTGAGCTAAATCTTGGGTACTATAGGAGGCAGTATCTCATATTTTATGGTGAGGTATGAGAAGATGATACCTGAGTCGTCTTCCGTAGTGAAAGCAGTGGTTATTTTAAATACTTAGAGTTTTTTTGCCTTACACAGAGGTCACAGAATGATTGAGGCTGGAAAAGCCCTCGAGCTCATCCAGCCCAGGACCTAACATCACCCCATCAGCCAGGTCAGGGCACTAAGTGCCACATCCAGTCTTGTCTTAAACACCTGCAGGGATGGGGAATCCACCACTGCCCTGGGCAGCCCATTCCAGGCTCTGAGCACCCTTTCCTCTTCCTGACTTCCAACCTAACCTTCCCCTGGCAGCTTCGGGCTCTGCCCTCTCATCCTAGTTTGCTTAGCAGAAGAGCTTGACATCCCACCCCACTTCCCCTCAGGTAGCAACTACCTGAAGTGTGGGATTCCTCCCTGAGTCTCCTCCAGGCTAAACGCTCGCCCCCAGCTCCATCAGCCTTTCCCTCCAGTCCCTTCCCCAGCCTCACTGCTCCTCTGCACCCACTGCAGCCTCTCCATCTCTTTCTTGCAGTGAGGGGCCCAGCACTGCCTCTAGTACCCAAGGTGAGGCCTCCCCAGTGCCCAGTACAGGGGGAGAATGACATCCCTAGTCCTGCTGGCCACGCTAGTGCTGATCCAAGCCAGGATGCCATTGGCCTTTGGTGCCACCTGGGCACCCTGCTTGCTCCCGTTCATCTGGTTGCCACCCAGTACTGCCAGGCCGCTCTCCAGCTGCTCAGCCCCCCAGTCTGTAGCTCTGCTGGGGGTTCTTGTGGCCATGATGTGGGACCCTGACTCACGTCTCCAAGGGAGACTGCAATAATGCAGATGCGATCACCAATAATATAAATGAGCTTGGTGGTGTTGGCATCGATGCTTTGGCTTCTCCTGTGATGACAGAGGGAAGATGTTGATGACACAGAAATGAGTCCATTTTTATGAGTTGACTTTTTACTTCTGCAGTTGAAATGCCTCACAAATAGTTCTGCTCCCTGCTTTTTGATACCAAATATCTCAAAGGTTTCTTAAGTTGTATTCTTTTTTACATTGAATTTATTTCTCAGTGGCAAAAGAACATGACAAGGGGTGACGGATGTCAGCTGGAACAGGGGAGGTTCCACATAAATGAGAAGAAACCTCTTCACAGTGAGGGTGGTGGAGCACTAGAACAGACTGCCCGGGGAGGTTGTGGAGTCTCCTTCTCTGGAGACACTTAAACCCCTCCAGAACTGTTCCTGTGCCAGTGGATCTAGAGGATTCTACTGTGGCAGGGGGATTGTGTGGTACCAGGCTCAGTCAGAGGACCTGCTCGTGGCCTGTCCAGAGGATGAGTGTTTAGGAAGGCCCTGGCAGAACATAATTCAAGCTGTTTATAGCTTGCAGAGAGCAGACAGGAAGGAAGGGAGACAAAGCCATTTCATGGCTCAAGATAGAGCATGAAGTGCGCTGCCATGATTACAGATTCAGATTTCCTGCCTGGAGAAAGAAGTGAGCGTAGAAAATCAGACAGCTTACTTATTCTTAGTTTTGCTTTAAAGTTTTACAGCACTTGTCCAACAACATCTTTTCCTCTCGTTAACCGTTGTCTGTGAAGCAGCGCCGTATTCATTCAGCCAAAGCATCACCATCCCACCAGCCACGTGGGGTCTGCTTCAAGTTCCAGGTCTAGAACTTTTTCTTAAGAATCTCTGTTGTCTGCTGGCAGCAGAGAACAAAGAGTTAATCCAGTATTAACCTGAAGTCGTGGGGCCTGTAAAGAGAGGATTAGAGGAGTTTGCCGGTGAAGAAACCAGGAAAGGCGTTTCCGAGAATGCCAGGGTTGCTTTGCAAGAGCTTCTCGTAAGGGTCTGGGCTGGAGGGGTGGGACCTCTCCGGGGATCTGAGGAAGTGGAGGGCCGAAGCAGGTGTCTGAAAGGTTGTGCACTATTTTTGGGAGGAATCTGATTAATGTTGATAGGCTGTTCAGAATCTGGCTATAACCTCCTGAAAGATTATAGTTCACGCCAAGGTCAGCTCTAAACCTTGCGTCTCGGTTTCAGACGGTGTCTGTCGTGAAGGGCATTTGTTGATGAGGCAAGCTGAGTTGTACCTTCTCGGTCCCGTTCTTGTGCCTTTGCAGGGAGCAGCACTTTTTTCTGAGGAGGCTGTTCTGCACAGGCTGAGCTCTGAACTGGGCTCTGTGTTTTTTTACCTTGACTCTACTCTTTTAGATTGATTCTGTTATGGAAACTCCTGTTGGAAATGGTTAGTCCCTCACATGCCGAGGATCCAAAAGGCTCTTGGAAAGAAGTCCTCAAGTAGAAACAGTTTTCTCTCACGAAAAAATACCTTCAGACAGTCTTTTATCATTAAGACCAGTTGAGGAAGTTGAAAATACTTGAGCCATATGACCAGCAGAATAGGATACCTGCTGCTTATCCCTCTGCCCTACTTTTCTAGGTGCATCTTTGCTCTTTGCCTCAGGAGTTGCTCAGGAGCTTCCCAAGCCTTGGCAGACCTGTTTAGTTTTCTGGTATCTAGGTTGTTGTAAATAACCACGTGAAAACTGACTGGATCATAGGCAGCTTTGATTCTCTTGCTGGCCTGAGCTGGAAGCACCAAGCTCTCCTAGGAAGGGGAAGGTGGGTGACCTGTTGGGAGTTTGAATACACTGGTTTCTGCAGCCACAACCACAATACAAAGTCAGAGGAGCAGGTAGCTTGAGGAAAGAAACTTGAGGCTGCTCAATAGTGGGGAAGAGTTAGAGTATCATCTCTACTGTAGTTAAAATCTTAACAAGCTTCCCATTTAAGGTGAATTAAAACCCTCCTGTTTCTTAGTGAGATAATCAAAGGTTAGTGTGATTGAATCCCCCTCTTCACCCCAGATTCCTCCCCAGATTCCCCATTACTTGTTCTCTAGTGAAGTTGGTCTCCTCACAGAGTTCCCTGCATGAGCCTTTTGCCTTCTCTCCAGCAGTTCAGATTTGTTTAGGAGCTGATGTCAGAGCTTGTTGTAAAAACACATGGAGTTACTTTTTAATAAATGATATTTTCCAGGTAGGTGCTGGGTCCTGCTTCTTAGCCACTGAATATCCGAAGTGAAAGTGAAAACGCGTGCTTTGGAAACTATTTCTGTTCATCTAACTCTGCTTTCTGTTCTCTTCCAGGGGTAGCAGATGGCGTAGGTGGCTGGAGAGACTACGGGGTCGACCCTTCTCAGTTCTCAGGGACTCTAATGCGAACATGTGAACGTTTAGTCAAAGAAGGACGGTTTGTACCAAGCAATCCTGTTGGGATCCTCACTGCGGGTTACTGTGAGCTGCTGCAGAACAAAGTACCTTTACTTGGTAAGAGCCAAAATGCATCAGTTGGATCTCTGCTGGGTGTTGCTAGACGCTCACTGAGTCATTCAGCTTCTGCAGAGCCTGATGACTTTTCTTAATTAACCAAAAAGCCTAGAAGTACAGTTGTCTTGGTAGTGTCCTTGCTTTCTCTTGGAGGTTTAGGAGCTGTCTAGCAGCACAGGGAATGGTGGTGTGTCTGTATGCACACCTAGATCCATCTATGGCATGTGCCCTCGCTCCCTTTCCTTAGGTTTAACTAAATATGCTCCTCTGCAAACTCTCTTTGATGCTTGCTTGTGGCTTTTTGCTCAAGCTATGCAAGCAAAAATGTTCTCTGGCGATAACTGGATGCAGTTCTGCACGTTCCTTGCCCTGCTGCTCCTGTGGCCTTTTATGTCCAATGAACTTTAAACCAGATTGGGTGACTTCAGGAGCTGGTATCACACAGTCGCTGCTTCCGTGTTTTATTTTTATCATTCTTTGGGAATCGTCGTAGATTCTTTCTAAAGCAAACTGAAGCGGATGCTTGGCATACTCCGTGTCAGACTTGACTCTGGACCGGGCATCCAGCTGCCTTGGAAACGGCAAGCAGATAGAGAGGCAACATTTGGCCTCAGCTGCCAACCTTGAGAACAGAGTATTTCTCTACATGGCTTGTGACCTCTTATGCACCAAGACAGTGTTGCCCTGCATGATATGTGTGCTGCTCACCTGACCTTAAGCTTCTATGCCAGAGCTGTGTTGTGTAAGCTATATTTAACTTGCCTGCTGAGCTTTGGAGCAGATGTTCTCGCATTATATGCCTAAAGAACAGGTTTGAGCCTCAGAAGTGACCTTAAGTATCACGAAAATAGCAGTGGTCGGTAATTACATTAGGATTTTGTGTGTTTAGCGGTGCTTATTGTGCAAAGCAGATGAGGCTGTAAGTGATCTACAAAGTGGGCCACTGGTGAGAGCTCTCGCAGCGGCTCTGCAGAGGGAAGGCAGCCCTGCTTGGCTTTGACCTTTCGAATTCTGAAAAGCAGCGTATGCTGAGTCACAAGATCTGCATTCCATGTGTGGCCTCCTGGTTACACTCTGCTAATAGAGTTAGAATTTGAAACTAATGATCCTCAGTGTTTCTCCTTCAACAGAGAACAATATTTTTAGAAATTGAAATAAAGCGCTGGAATCGCCGCAGCAGTGGGCACCGAGAGCTTATTTAAAACAGAGTGAAGGGAGAGGACTTCATTAGGGAAGGTTCGTTAGGCAGTAACTTCTCCTTCGCTCTGGTGTTTCAGTCTTCAGACTTAGTTCCCCAGAATTGAAGCTGGCAGATATTTTGAAAATAAAACTGAAAGGGGAGGAAACTGAGGCCTTGGTTTGCAGTCTGTTCTTGTGTGGCGTGGACACTGTCACAGCTGAGGTTGCCCTGAGGTACTGCGTTGAGTTAACGTTCGGTGAGAGTGGAGAAGGCCCTTTGTATTCACTAGAGAGCAAATGGAATGCAAGTGTGTTGCAGGGAACTCCCTGTGTTGAAAAGGGGAACATCTGGAAGAGGTGATTCCTACAGCCAGCTGGATGTCAGCGCTAGTGAGCCTGACTGTAAGCTTAGCTCACGGCTTGTGGGCTGCCCAGCATGTGCTTGGAAACTTCCACTGGAAGGCCGTTGGGATGGAAAATGAAGAGCATTCAGCAGCCAGTGATACAGGGACTTAGTGCAGAGGCAGAAGCCATAAATGCTTTAGCTGTCTTTCACCCTCTTGGGGAAGCAGTGAGAGTCCCTTCGGTGGCCCTGCTGTCCCACTTGCAGGAATTGCATGTTGAAGGGCATAGTCGGGATGGCTGTCTCTGCAGAACACTTAGTTTCGTGGCTTGTAACCAAGCACAGTTGGTGTCTCTGTCCCAGTGAATGAATGGAGAATTCCTCAGTGCCCGCAAGCACAGCTGGGGTGGTTCTGAGCACGGTTGACAAGGAGACACGTTCCTGATCTGTTCTACATTCATCTGGCGTGGTGTTTGTCTCCAGAACCAGTTGTCTTCACACTTGGGAAGCGAATACCCCGAAGACACGACTGGCTCAGTATTTATTTAGACACGCAGAGCCACGTCGCCGGGAAGAGCAGTGCCACGCTCTGACAAGAGTAACGCAGTAGCACCCAGCAGTCCTTTACTTGATGCGATTTATTTACAGCTGCTGAGTGAAACTGTGTGGAGAGCACCTAGCGTGGTATAGATGCTGCTGGAATTCTATTCTCTCGATGATTTTGGAATTTCAGTATTTTATGTGAGTTGTGTAAATCCAGTCCTATAGCAGAATGTGCTGACGTACGTCGGCACGCCAAACCGTAACTAAAAGTGGAACAATGCAGGTAGTTGTCAGCATAATGCGTTTGCCAAAATAAAAGCAGGAAAAGTAAGTTGTGCACAAAAATCATAGCTTGTGTTGCAGATGTTTCCAGGGGTTTGTTTCCAGGGAATAGGACCGTGGAAAATGCCCCCCGTGAGACCACACCGTTAGTTCTGTGCCCGGTTTTGGGCACCTCGATACAAGAGAGACATCGAGGTGCTGGAGTGAGTGCAGAGGAGGGCAAGAAGGTGCTGAAGCACCTAGAGAATAGATCTTCTGAGGAGTGATTGAAGGAGCTGGGGCTCTTTAGGTTGAAGTGGAGGAGGCTGAGAGGAGAACTCATTGCTCTCTACAGCTACCTCAAGGAGGTTGTGGAGAGGTTGGTGCTGGTCTCCTCTCGCAAGCAATTTCAGAATCACTGAGTTATTGAGTCTGGAAAAGACGTCTAAGATCATGAAGTCCAGCCTAGCAGTTAGTGACAGAACAAGAGGGAATGGGTTCAGGCTGCAGCGGGGAGGGTTAGACCAAACATTAGGAAACATTTTTTCACAGAAAGAGTGGTTGGACACTGGACTGGGCTGCCCAGGGAGGGGGTTGAGTCACCATCCCTGGAGACATTTAAAAACCAAGCAGTTAGAGCACTTGAGGCCATGGCCTAGGGGTTAGGGGAGTTGTTGGGATGAGGGCTGTGGTGTTGAGGGATCTGATTTAAGGAAGATCTTTGTAGAGTAAGGTTGATATTGGACTTGATGGATCCCCAGTGTCTTTTCCAACCAGAGTGCTTCTGCGCTTCTGTTTGTGTATGAAACCCTGAGTATTTCCATTTCTCTCGATTGATAAGCTTTGAGAGAGAATTGAGTGACTGCAGTAGGAATCAGATCGGTGAAGGACTGAGTCGTTCTGGTGGCGCTCACTCCCGTGTTCCCGTTTCAGGAAGCAGCACGGCGTGTATCGTCGTTCTGGACAGGACAAGTCACCGTTTACACACAGCCAACTTGGGAGACTCGGGATTTTTGGTAGTCAGAGGAGGAGAAGTAGTACATCGATCGGATGAGCAGCAGCATTACTTCAACACTCCGTTCCAGCTGTCAATAGCTCCGCCAGAAGCAGAAGGAGTTGTCCTAAGTGACAGGTAAGACGCGAGAGGATGGGAAGTTTTTAATCTCTGAATGGGATCAGCTCCCCCGGAGGTTGCGGCTTTGCTGCTGCCGTGCGGTGGGGTTGAAACGTGAATCCAATGAAAGGGTCTCCTGTCTGCTTCATCCCCCTCCTTGTCTTTAGATACCGTGAGCATTTTCACCTTGTACTGAGCTTAACAAACTTTGTCCCTTCGTGCTCAGGGGGAAATTACTGGGCTGAGGATTAATTACTGGTGTGGCGGGCGCTAGGCCTGTCCCGACCCACGGAGAGCCAGTGCTGTGATAAGACTGCAGCCGGTCATCCTCCACGAGCTCCTTGTCTCACCAGTAGTTTCCTTCCCAGTCCCCATCTGTACTCTCTTGAGACTGGTCTGGAGGAGGCTAATTGAGATATCTTGGCAGTGAGGTAGCAAGCGCTAGAAGAATAGAGCAGAGGGACATGTGACTCTAACTCGTGTTTCCAGTAGCTGTGTTTCCCCGCAGCAGATTGGATTTGACCAAAACCAGCAAAGGAAAAAACCCAACCCCAACCAGTCTGGCGGAACACCAAGCTGGGAAATGAGAGTATTAGGAGAGGACAATCTGTTCACAGAAATGAGTTGTTTCAAAGGCAGACTTGGACTTGTGTCTTCCCCACAGAATGTCAGGCTGAGCCGCCCTCTGACTGCACAGAGTCTCAGCAGGGATGCACAAGGCAGGAAAGAATAGATCAGCTTTCAGATGTGTTTTTCAAAAGGGGTATAGACCCTTGGGTGGAGAAAAACCCTCTCTCAAACACAGAAGGATGGTCCAGTGATTTGCACAGAGTAACCCCAGGGAACCTTAGGGCTTGGATAACAGTTGAGGACTCAGTGGTCTCTCCCAACCTGGGTGATTCTCTGATGCTCAGGGCTGCTGCTGGAGGGATTGAGGCTTGAAGAGCCAACTGGCTTTGTTTGGAAACGGTTGATTCTGTTGAAATTCCTGCTGGAATTCCATCCTTGCATGAAGTTTTCTTATTTCATCGTCAGACTGCAGAGAGGAAACTGAGGCAGAGCTCTGAGTGCAGAACCTGAAATCCTCCAACCTTAGGCTGAAATGAAATTCTTTAAGAGGTTTTTAGAGCTCTGGAATTTCATTTTCCCCTGGGAAGCTGAGAGCCCCAAAAAAAGCACGAGGATAATTGATAATGTCCAGTGGAAGTCGGGAAAGCAAAGTCATCTGAGTCATCACTTAATAAGAAAAGCACAAGATAAATGAGCTCCCACACTGCAGTTGTGAATCACGATTACAGCTCTGGCTAGTTTCTCTGCACTCCCTGACGTTAATTAGTGCTCGTGCCTGTCGTCTGAATGCTGCTCCGGTACTTTTTGTTTGGTTGCCGGCCCAGCTCCCTGTTAAATTTGCCTGAACACGGGAACAGGCTGGCAATCCCAGCGCCGTTAACCTTCCCACAGCTACAAATCAGTCAGCAAAGCAGCAGTTCTGGGGTTTGGCCCAGCCAGTTGACACTGGGTGCAGCAGCTTCTCCTGTTCCCTGTGGAGTCTTTAAGAAGGAAGGGTTGGCTGTGCTGCTGCGGATTGGATTCACGACCAGAGCGGGTGCTTTCTCCCCTTGGGGTGGTGTAACGTCTTCCGCGCGAGCAGACAGGCTGTGGTTCCTCTTCCCAGTCATGTTTCGTGTTCCATCGCGTTAGAAAGCAGTTTGCAACGGGTGAATTGTCCTTTCACGTCCAGCTCTCGGTCTGTGTCTGAGATGAGCGAGGAGGAAGCCTTGAGCTGCCATTCCGCTTAGTGGTTTCCATGGCGATGCACTTGTGCAGCAGATTAGCTTGCAGAGCTGTTCGCCTGGGAGTTTCCAGTGCCAACCCTTTGCGTAACAGCTGGAACGTTACCTGTTCCCAGTCCCCCCTCCTCCGTGGTGGCTTTCTGACGGCCAACCCTGATGCCAGAGCTCCACAGTCAGTGCTTATTTCCACAGCTCCTAAGGGCAACGAACGACAGAAGCTGTTGCTGAGGTAGTTTAACAACTTGTGGTGAAGGCTGGAGCCCTTTCCCCTAACACATCTGTCCTCTCCACAGCCCCGATGCTGCTGACAGCACTTCCTTTGACGTCCAGCTTGGAGACATCATCTTGACAGCGACAGACGGACTGTTTGACAACATGCCTGACTACATGATCCTGCAGGAGTTGAAAAAGCTGAAGGTAAGCGTGTGTGTGTGCCCCACGTCTCTCGGCTTCCATGCCAGTTACCCCTAGAGTTAGGTGGTGTTGTTTCTACACCCATCACTTCTGAATCATAGAATCACTGCAGGTTGGAAAAGACCTTCAAGATCATAGAGTCCAACCATTAACCCAACTGTGCCAAGGTCACCACCTCTCTGTCAGCTTCTCTGCCAAAAAATGCAGGCACCAACAAAAAAAGACTTAGAATAGAGAAAGGAGGTTGCGGTGAGGCTGCTGCTGGTCTCTTCTCCCAAGTTACTCATGATAGGATGAGAGGAAATGGCCTCAAGCTGCATCAGGGGAGGGTTAGATTGGATCTAAGGAAGAAGCTCTTTCCTGAGAGAGTGGTCAGGCACTGGACCAGGCTGCCCAGAGAGGTGGTGGAGTCCCCATCCCTGGAAGTGTTTAGAAAATGAGTAGCTAGAGCCCTGGAGGCCATGGTCTGGGCGTTGGGGAGCTGTAGGGATGAGAGCTGGACTTGCTGATCCTTTCCAGACATGGTGATTGTGTGAAAAGACCCAAACCAAGGCTGAGCAGAGGCCTCTCAGTCCCATGCGTGAGCGGTGCCAAGGGCCGCTGACCCCAGAGCGCTGTCTCACATCCACCCCCAGAATTTTGGGCACAAATTTGCCTGGGACGGTGTCGCTGAGAGGAGAAGATGTTGGGTAGTGCCCTTGGCCAGCGGCTCACACACCGCTTCATCTGTGCTAGTGGGCTGTAGATGATGTGTGTGGAGAGACAGCATTCTCTCATGGGTTGTCTGAGAGGGTGAGCTCTGTGTTTAAAAATCATCTGCACTCGGGCTGAGGGTGCTGTGAGCACTTGGGAATCTTTAATGTTCAGGAAAAGAAGGCAACATTTACCTGGCAACTTCTGCAGCTTCAGGACCCCAAACGTTCTGTTGAAAGAGTAAAAATACATTAAAGTCTTTCCCATTCGGATGAGAAGGCTTTAGCTTCAGGCTGTTTACTTGGAGAAGGGAAAGGATAGTTAGGAGGTATCAGTGTGTAGAACTCTTCCCCCCCAGGGAAAGCCTTGTGTTGTGAAATGCAAATAAGGCTCAAGCTGGAATTACCCTGTGGTTTTCAGTAAAACTCTGCTCCTAGCCTGCAGCTGCAAAACTGACTGGGCTGTCAGACAGACAAGGGCTCCTTCAGAAGAAGAAGGCTCCGAGAGACCTTTGCCCAGCAGACGGGCTCTGGTGGGTCCCTCTCAGGGCAGGGGGAGGTCGCTGGGAATCACTGGAGGTGGAATTCCGCTCCTGGCGTGGAGGAAAGTCGAGCTCCACCTCTCGGTGCCTGTAGGGAAGGGCACTGCAGCTTCCCCGCCAGGTCCAGCCAGGCGATCCTGGCCATTCCCTGAGCTGTGGAGGAGGCTCCTGAAGTGACAGAGTCTCTTTAAAATCTTTGGGAACGAAAGCAGCAGTGTGCTCCGCACAGTCTTCTCATCTGCCTGCTCAAGTGCCCCTTTCTCCACAAGCGCTCTCATCCGTCTGGGCACAAGGAGCAGTGACACCAGATCCCGCTCGGGGCAGAGCGTCACTACTTGAGCAGAGCTGGGGTTGTGAGGGAGGGCTGCTTCTGTCGCTGTGAACTGCCGGTACAGCTGTCCAGTGTCCAGCTTCAGCAGTGCGTTTTGACTCTCAATTCTGCCAGCCCTGCAAACCCAACTCTTGTAGCTGCTGGGGGGGAATAGAGGTCTCAGCTTCACTGAACCAAGACTGGCAGCTCTGATCCAGATTTCTAAAGCCTGAAGGCTCCCACGTGGGAAGAAGGTGATAACTGTAGGGCCTTCTCTGCGAGAGAGGGGTTTGGCACTCGGGGCATCAGCCACACATTTTCCAGGTGACTTCCTTTTTCTGTTTTCCTTGCTGCTGCAGAACTCCAACTACGAGAGCATACAGCAGACTGCGAGAAGCATTGCTGAGCAAGCTCACGAGCTGGCCTATGATCCCACTTACATGTCACCGTTCGCACAGTTTGCGTGTGACAATGGCTTGAATGTGAGAGGTAAGATGCTTTGCTTTTTTCTTCTCCTCCTCCCACTCCTGTTATCTTGAGGAAATCTCAAGCCAGGTGAAGCTCTGTTGTCCCAGAATCCAGTGGCAAAGCAGAGCGTTAAGAATCAGCCGGCAGCGGAGCGCTAGGCTCGCGTTACTGCTGGGTTTGGCGCCGGCCCCACTTCCTGCCGCGGGTCAGCCCAGGCCCTGGCGGTCAGGAGCCTCCTGTGGGGAAGCAGCTGGAGCTGAGGATTCTGTGTTTGGTATCCAGTCTGTAGAGTCCTGCCTGAGATAAGTCCTCCAGGCTCTCGGGGATGCTGTGCGTGACTCGTTCCCTGCAGCCGGGCATGTGGGTGGTGTCGCTGCCGATGTCATTCTGCTTTCTTGGGGTTTTTTTAAGGCCTTCTATTACTGATGCTTTTTAGCTGAGGTTCTGCCCCCCTTGGTGGTTGGTTGACAGCTTTTCGATTGAAATTTATGACCCTTCTACCTCCAGCATCCCTGTCGCGATCGCTCTGTTGGTTCTGTTTGCTCTACAAAGGTGCTAATGCCTGGTGCAGTTCAGAGTCCCAGCGAACACCCTTCTAAAACTTCTAGTTCTGCTAGTGGAGTTACTGTCATCATCGCTGCGTTGGGAGGGCAGCCCCTCAAGCATCTTCCCCCCAGGGTAGTGACGATAGCTGTAACCCTCTGAGCTCTGTGTTAGCACAGCTCAGTCACTCTGCAGATCTCCTGAGTCCATAACAAAACAAAACGAAACACAGTGAGCTGCTTCTCCAGCATCGCTGCGGCTGTGGAGGTTTGAGCCTCTGTTCAGTAGCTCTTGGGGAGATTCTGCAGTGACGCAGAGCTGGAGAAAGGTGCTCAAGTGGCCTCTGATTTCCAGGAGGAATTCTCTGCCCCCCTTGTTCTTGCAGCTTGTTTGAACTGGAGCGACAGCAGGGGCTTGAACCTTCATCCAGCGATGAGAGCTCTGCTAGACACCAGCCTTTCTGCCCCAGCACTGTGCTCTGGGTCCTGTGCTCAGTTTGGAGTCCCTGCTCTTGCACTTTGCTGCCTGTTAAGGTGCCTAATGGAAAGGAGATGCAGGAACCGGAGCTCTCGCGTGGCCAGAGCAGCTTTTGAGCGTTTAAAGTGTTTCTGGAAGCCCTTTCCATGGGGCAGTGCTGCAGGTTTGATCAAACTGATGTCTTTTTCTCCTGTTACAGGGGGAAAACCAGATGACATCACCGTCCTTCTTTCTATCGTAGCCGAGTACACAGACTGACGCTCCTGAGTGTCGGCTGCTGACGTTCTCGCTGTCCCCAGCTCCCAGCGTCACGCGCGGTGTCCTGCTGGCAGGATTGTTTCCTTCCTTCCTTCCTTCGCGGCTCATCTCAGCGGCTGGTGCTCGAGCTCGTGGCCTGTCCTGAGACACACTGAGGTCCTTGCGAAGAACCACTCTTGTAGTAACACTGGTCTTTGTCTGCCGGCAAGAAATGAAGAAGCACGAGGCCTGAAGCATGTCTTTCAGCGCTTAAGTCGTCGTCCGTACCCGGGGAGGGGGGGGTGGGTGGGTGTGAGGATCAACCCCACGTCGTTTCTGCCTTTGAGACGTGACTGACTTTCAGAGGAGTAGAATTGGTTTATCAACTCTGCAGCTAGATTCAGTAGCTCCAACCTCTCCCCGAGGGCGTTGTTACTCCCTTTGCTAGAAAACATTCACTATTCATCCAAGGGTTTGTCGCCCAACACAGGATCATCCGCGTAGTCTCGTTCCAGTGATAGCTGAGGTTTTCGTGTTCCTAAGCTCCGGTTTTCAGGAGATCTCTAACTGCTGTAAACATTCTGCTCTTGCCATACGTGGTGTCAGCC